>LBNU01003193.1:42882-59356 GCA_014162995.1 Artemisia annua
CGTACACGGCTAATAAGGTTTCTAGGGTGCTACCGGATGGCAATAGTTCGGACGATTCGGCGGGAACAAATATCGAGTCGGACGAAGAAGATGAAGATGAAACCATTGTAAAAATATGTGAATTGGTTGTGTTAATAATTTGTTATTGTAAGTGAATTGTTTGTGTTTATAAAAGAAAATAGAGGTTTAGTATATATAGAAGGAATTTTTTTTCCTTTGCTCCCAACGGTTATATTTTTTTTTTGTCTTCTAGCCAACGGCTACTTTTCCTTCCCATGCTTCCGAATCAAAGATTGCCGCTGGAGCCTTGCTTTTGGCCATACCGGTGGGGTGGCATCGGTGTTTGCCGCCGGCATTAGCATGCCGATGGCCATTGCCACCACCCTTAGGATCTATACAAGCAATTATAAGATCTTTAATCCAATCATTCCAGTTAATAGACAATTTTGTGCTTCTACCACCAATCCAATTGTATGATAATTTTTGGATCTCCTTGAAAACTTCAATACTAGATTGCACTTATTTATTGTGTTTTCATGATATTGGGTATTGATTTGTTTAACATTTGCATTTTATTATTAATCTGGAGCAATGAAATGAAAAAACACAAAAATGCGCAAGATTTAAGCTAAAAAGAAATTAGGTCTCAGAAGTCATGGTGTAACAAGGTCATCCTTGTTACGTCATAGCAACTGATGTTAGATATCATTAAATCCTATTTGTAGTTGTTACGGCGTAACAACCCCGATTTGGTTACTTCGTATAGAGAAATTAATGCACGCGGAATATTACTAAAAGAAGACTGATACGACTTAGAGAGGCATACCTTATTACGTCGTAATATCGACGGGCCTGAAGTCTATAAACATAAACCCAAAACTCGAATTTAGGTTACACAATCTTAACCCGGTCGATTTCCAAAGCTCCCAAATGCAATTCCACCTCCATTGAAGCATGGATCATCAAGATAACAAGACTTTATCATCATAAGCAATTGTTTTATTCGGTTTGATTATCGTTTTCACTATGAATACTTTTTAATTATCGAATTTATTATCTTTGGTTACTATGATTGTTATTAAAGGCTTAACACCTTAGAGTTTGCCAAGTTATGAACCTTATGAATTAATGAAATTGTTTATTTAGTTTTATTTAGTTATTTGATTGGATGGTTTAAATGCTTGTTGTCAAATCCTTACGTCTTTGCGTCTATTATGATTAGTCTGTTGATAGTAATTAACTAGTAGGCTATACAACTTAATGTTAAAAGTTTAATTCACAAACATACGACAAATATCTAATTTGTGGCTAGAGTTATTACAATTAGCATGGCTAGGGTTAAAGTGACAGACTATAAGGTTTAAGATTAATGAAGGTAAATGGAGATTTACAAAGTAGTTAAGCGTTGTTAGTTAAATAACTTCACAAACAAGTCATACAGTGTAAAACCTCGCAAAAATCCCTATAATTAAAAACGTTTAATTATATATTAATCACTGTCATTATTTTAATCACCATTTTTACGGAAAAATTTGAAATTTTTCTTATTATATTAAATGGTCATGATTACGATAATATATAATTCACGAAATAACGAAACCAATTCTCGACACGACATTCGAAATCCAAAACAAATTACAAATACATTATAAATACTAAACTTAATTAAATTTTCCTAATCCTAAATCTAAACTAAACGGACCCTTAATACATTCGGCCCAGCAAACACAAATCACCCAACCCATTCTATTCCTTGGGCCCAAAGCCCAAAATTTAATTTCTATTATTTCATGTATATGTACTCGANCTTTGTTAGCGGACTTAATGAATGACCTATAACGAGATATCATCCACTAGCGACGAGGTAAAAGGTTATATGGCATATATATAGGTTTAGTGGCCATTACTAGATCTATACGACATCCGAGTCACTGAATTAAGGAACTAGTTAGACATTGCACGAACCGATCATGTCGTTAGTTTATTAGGGGATTTATTTGGTGAACACTGCTTTAATCTTACTGATTCCCATTTTATCTTAATTACTTGTTATATACTTAATTGATTTGTTTAAATTATTTCTCAAAACAACGTTCATTTGGATCTAAAGCAAAACTCCTCATATCACCGTTTTTGTTATTAACTTATATAAAGGATTTTCTTCGCTCTTGCGAACGACCTATTCATACCAAGTCTATACTCTACGTAATCGCGTACATTGTCTGAGAGTGTTGGTATTTCTTGTAAAACATAAGATATAAATTTAAGACTAGAAATCACACATCACAGGACAAGTAAATAGATGACAAAGTATTTAAACGAAGATGAGATCAATAAGAGGAAAGAAGTGTTCACATAGTTAATCATCTAATTATTCTGATAACATGTTCTATTAGTGCAATGTTTTAATCGGTATCTCAATTGGTGACTCAAAGGTAATATAGATCTAGTATTGGCCGTTAAAGCCTATATACATGCCTTATAACTATCTAACTCGACGGGTCGTGGATATTATCTAGTTATAGAAAATTCATTAAGATTACCAGCTAACTATTGTGACTTGTTTTGCTAATTATCTAACAACACTTATGACTTAACTCATCATAAATGTCCATTTACCTTCGTTAACTTAAACCTAATTGTCTATAGATTTTAACCTAGCTAGGATAATTGTAGTACCTCTAGCCATGAATGAGTATTGGTCATACATTTGCGAATCAAGTAACAAAATTTCAGTTTTGTGACTTAATAATTCATTAGTATTAATACATTAATCCTAGTACATGCATAGATGCAAGGATCAATTAACAAGCAGAATAATTATCCAACAAAGAACTAAATAAACTCAATAAATCATGTCATTAATTGAATGGAATCATAACTTGGCAAACACTTATGGTGTTTAGCCAACAATATGATCATAACAACAAAAGAAATAATCAATTAACTAATAGAATTCATTATGAAAATGTTAAGCAAAACGAATTGATTCAATTGTTTATGATGAATGGATCTTGAACTTGGATGATTGCAGCTCCAAAAGTGGGTGGAATGGCCTTTGGAACTCCTCCAAATCGAATGATGAAGAAAAGTGTAACCTAAATTTATTTTTAGGTTTGTATTTGTAGGACACTCTGGGCCATCGGTGTTACGACGTAACAAGGTAAATTTGTTACGCCATAACAACCTGATAAGTAAAATCCCATGTGCATATAAACTTCTCTGCGACGTAACCAATTGATGTTGTTATGCCGTAACAGCTACTACTTGACTTAGTTGACTTCTGATATCTTGTAGTTACACCGTGGCAAGTAATCCCTTGCTACGCCGTAACAAACTTGTGACACCAATCTTCAATTTAAGCTCAATTCTTGTTTGTTTCTGTGTCTCTTCATTCCATTGATCCTTTTTATACTAAAATGAAAATAGAAAGCAAATCAGCACCAAATATCAAGTAAATGTAATAAACACGAGCAATAAACATGGGATACATGATACATAATATAAGTAACTAATTGTTGTAATAAGATATAATGTCTAAACTTGTGGTATGTCAATTAAAATTTAATAATAATAAAAACTATGACATTGTACACGTTACATGTAAATATGTAATATAGATGTTGGAATATTCGAAAACAAACCCGAATATCAAAACGCGAAATCTAGAGCTTTTGTCGTCGATCACCAAGTTGCAACACTAAACCCCGCGTTGGACGAAAGAACGGACAAAGAGAAGTAGAAACTACAAAGATATAGACAAGATTATAAAAAATATGCATGCTTTAATACCCTCGACCCCCCTTTTATTAATCAAAACAAAGATTACATTAAGAAAGAAGAACAAAAAGAACTAGTATCCTCCTCACCTGCTGGTAAAGAAACCAGGTAGTAGTCGGTTTAAGAGTCCTCAATTGACCTTGTTAGGATTCCTATGGACCAACATCAAACCAAGTCTAATATATAAGCTCAACTGTCATTTCATTCTAAAATCATTGGTGATAGAAGGAGTAACCTACCAAGCTTAAATGTTATCTTTGAGATTATATTTTCATAGATGTGGGATTGGTTTTGCACACCTAACAATCCTCCCCTCAAACCAAAACAAACATTGGCCTCCCCCTCAATTATAGCCATGATCCTACCTTTTTTATACCGCCGACATATACCATCGGAACACAAACACCGCCGTTTACCAACTTCCTTTCGGTACAAGATTTACCGGGATCCATTAATACTGTTAAATCGGAGTCTAACCAAAGGAACGCCATCCACATTATCACTGGGCCCAACAGTAGCTCTGGTACGACTTGTTGGACGATTACGAAAACAACTCGAAGGACCATACATGGAACGCTAGATCGTAAGTTGTTTGTCGATCACAAGTAGCAACCTTCAATTCAGTCCGTTGAAAAACACGAAATAAATAAGAAAATAATACACAATTTTAAGATTATATGCATACGTTTATGACCCTTAAGCACCCCTTTATTAGAACCAATAAAGCTTACAATTCAAGAAACAAGAATGTGCCAAACTAGCATCCCCCACCTCTACTTATACAAATGAGGGGGTAGAAACCATGATAAACATCGACTAAGGATTTCCTCAACCGTCCTATAGATGAACAACCGCCATTTGGCCTTTACTTGCCTTGCTAGGCACGCTAAATAAATCCTAGCTCTAGTCTTAACCTAATCTATATTACAACGTACACTTAAACCCATAATATATGCCAACATTTACTCCTAATGTCCTATAATAACATTAAAAAAAAAGTAGTCCATTCTCCACATTTGTATTTCACACTTTTCAAACTAACACTTATTGATGCGTAAAAACTGGTTACATTAATAAGTGTGAAAAAATTGTAAAAAATTAGATTTTCACAATTATAGTTGTATCAAAAAAAGTTCACACTTTTAAATGTGAAAAATTATAAGATTTCTCTACACTTCTAAATATGGAGGTTATTTGTAACACCCAGATTATCTACACTTTGAGAAATTGTGGATAATTTGGGCCTCTACACTTTGAGAAATTGTGGAGACATGGGTCCACACCTATAAGTGTGGATATCTCTTAGATTCTCCACATTTAAAAGTGTGAAGTTTTTTTGACACAAATATAAGTGTGACAAATTTATTGTCTTACAATTTTTTTCTACACTTATTAATGTAACCAATTTTTACACATTATTAAGTGTTAATAACTTAATAAACTTTTACACACTTTTTAGAAGTGTGGAGAAAAAAATGTGAAGATTGAACTATTTTTTTTTTTTTTTTTTTTTTTTTTTTTTAGTGTAGACACATACGTACATGAAATTTTAAAAAAGAAGCAGTGTCTATATCTTTCCCTTCACTTTGAAGTATTTAATTTGAAAAATGTAAGTAGCAAGAAAAGATGGAACTGCGTTGAAAGATAAGAGTTTACTTTTGGAGTCTGGCGTTGAAAGATATGAGTTTACTTTCATAACGCGTTAACAAATAATATGTAGAAGTTTCTCAGCTTAAAACTTGGTTGTAAATGTTACGTGATGTATTGTGTTCGTTTGTGTTATTGTGTACATAGATTAGGACAACAATTGATTTAAATGTATTCAGCAATTGACTCAAACTAAACTTTAGGTGATTTCGTCTTGGAGAAACAAGGTCTATAATGTCCATATGGAATCAAGATTAGCGGCGAAACAACTTCCCTCGTATTTAAACCTCTTGCCTCCTCTGGATTTCGAATTGATGGCGTAAAAGATATTCGGCATTGTGTAGGCAGGACTTTACTTTTAGACCATTCACTATCAATGTCAATATATGACTGCATATGTATGAGTGATTTAGGTGCGATGTCTTGAGAGTCTGACACTTTTTGTTGTATCCTTTTTTGCTTATCTACGTTACGGGTATCTTAACATATACTCCCTCCGTCCCAAATTAATAGTTCATGTTTATTTTTTGGGATATCTCAATTTTATTGTCCACTACTAAAAAAGATAGAAAAGTTGGATCGGTTTACCATATTACTCTTGGTTGAAGTTAATATTACAAAATTTAAAGAAGAGATTAATTAATTAGTTAATGGTAAAAGTGTCATTTTGTAAAAAGTTAAAGAGAGAAAACAGTAATAGTTATATTTTTCTTGAATTATTTGTTCTTGTTGGGGATAATTATTTTAGGACGAAAAGAGTAACAACTTAACCTCTATAAAAGATTAAGACAAAGAAGAAATTTCATCAAAATGTTTAACAAAACTTTGGCTACCAAACACTATGATTCCATTTTTCTAGAATTATCTTAGAAAGGAGGCATCGCAAGTCCAAATAGGTGGCAAAACCAGTTTAGGAATTTGTATTATACCATTAAGTATAGACGATAAAAGTTTGGGGATATGATGCCTACTTTATAAAGTAGGCAAGTTACCTACTTTCCTTTGTAAAAAAGGTAAAGACAGGGACTGAACTGTATCAGAGGCTTACTGCAGGAACTGAACTGTATATTTTGTAAACTTTTTTCAAATAGAATGTAGGCAATTGCCTGCTTTATAAAGTAGGCATCATATCCCAAAAAGTTTGAGTATATTGTTGGGTAAAGACCATAAAATAACAACGTACTTTCTCCAATTTACCGAGATGAAACACCTACTTTTTTATTAACATTTAAGCCAACGAAACTATCAAGTATTGTTCCGATATCAACAAAAAGTTGTATTATATTATAAATAATAATTGAAATGACCATATTACCCTTGTCTTCTTAAACATAAATTGGGTAAAGACCATAAAATAACAACGTACTTTCTCCAATTTACCGAGATGAAACACCTACTTTTTTTATTGTTCTGAAGTCAACAAAAAGACTGATTATATTATAAATAATAATTGAAATAACTATATTACCCTTGTCTTCTTAAACATAAATCCCTTTATAGAGTTCTGCTTAAAAATAAACTCGTTTTAACGAGTGTTTTATTTTAATATCGTTTGGGTTAGGGTGATATAACGGGTTATACGAATTTAAACTTATAAAAATCTTGGTATCATCATTAGTTGGGTTTTGTTGTCGAGTCGAGGTGATGCCGTGACCATAAATGTTAATGGACAAAGCTTGCTGGCTGCATTTCAAGTCGTGATAATTTATTTTTGAGCTTGTTGTTACTTTTATATACCAGGTTTGATTTATTGTTGGTTTTGAAAAGTTATGGTTGCGTTTGGATTTTATGGTTGTGTGATAAGATTTTTCTTTTGTTTTGTTTTTTTATAGGGATTTATGTTTAAGAAGACAAGGGTAATATAATCATTTCAATTATTATTTATAATATAATACAACTTTTTGTTGATATCAGAACAATACTTGATAGTTTCGTTGGCTTAAAATATTAATAAAAAAAGTAGGTGTTTCATCCAGGTAAATTGGAGAAAGTACGTTGTTATTTATGTTTAAGAAGACAAGGGTAATATAGTCATTTCAATTATTATTTATAATATAATTGGTCTTTTTATTGACTTCAGAACAATATTTGAAAGTTTCGTTGGCTTAAACGTTAATAAAAAAGTACATGTTTCATCTCGGTAAATTGAAGAAAGTACGTTGTTATTTTACGGTCTTTACCCTATATTGTTTGTTGATTTAGTTGGTTACTTTCTAGCTTTATTTTATAATTTTCAATACTTACCAGGCCAGTTGCCAATGTATATTAGCCCAAAAAATGAGCCTGAATACTCAAACCCATCGGCGGCCATCAACGTAGATTTATCAGATATATATTTAATTGAAAAAAAGTTAACAAATTTAAAAACAACGAGCTGGGTAGCCCGCGCGTTGCTGCGGGGGCTATGTGTTAGAACGATTGTGTTGATGTTTATTTTGGTGTAAAAATAACCTTGTTGGTGTTTTATTATTATTATTATTTTTTTTTTTTGACAACAGATTTAGACACACTACATATGAGTAGGTTCATATGTTTCATCTATAACAGAGCCATATAATCCATTATAGATTTTAAGGTTATCCATACATATGTCAATATCGATTAGGATTTAATAATATATCCTAAATGTTCTATCCTTCCATTCAGAAAGTATTGTGTTCAACAATTCCACGCAAAATCATTGCTTTATGATATTCATTTTCAATGCGTACCAATGTAGTGTGTACAATAATACATTTACTTAACTAAAGCATGGAATTGCAGGTTCTAAATGCTCCTGCCCAGTCGTTGCCTCTGCCTCAATCACTACATCGTACACCATCATCAACAATCACCAAGCCGATCCCTGGCAACAATGCATCCAGACGGAACACCATCGAGCCATCTGCATCAAAGAAGAGTATCCCACATATAATATTTAGTTGAAATATTGTACGCACGGAATAAACACACCCACTGAACCTACCCAATGAACACCCACCCTGAACCAACCCGATGAACAAACTCATTGAATCAACAGCTAACCAACCAACTGGAGCAAATTCATCATCCCATCACCTATATTTTATCGCAATCTACGAACCCATCAACGCTTCTAATATTTTATTTATCAAAAGTGGCATGAAAGAGTTAAGTATATCAATATTATAAACCTGAAAAAAGGGAATACAGGCAACAAAACGTCTTTATCAGAACACAAACTTGCTTACCTTATGAACCCATTACGACAGAAATACAGGGAACACAAACTTACCTACCTTATGAACCCAATACAGGAAATAAAAAGTGTTTATCAGAACACAAAGTTACTTACCTTATAAACCCATTACGACAGCAATAAAGGGAAGTAAGTATGTAATATTGCATAATTCTGGACTCCTAAGTAATTTCACAAACATGCTAAACACGTATCTGTTTTGAAATCTGACTGAAAACCCCACACAATTTCCTGTGTATATTGCATCAATATGTTTATTTGGATATCCTGTATTTAATCAACTTGACTATATTAAGTCCTACAACGCCTTAAGGATACATCACGGTTAAGATATGGAACATATAGTGGCCTGATCCTAGCGTAACCTAAGTCGACAACAAACACATACCTTCGCTTTAGAGGTGGCACAGGGTCTTCGAAATGTTGCACTTTCTGGGCTTTAATCCTATCTTTAGAGAGCTGTTCGTCTTTCAGTTTATCTTTAGGCAGCCTGGACGCTCTAGAACATTCGAAGTATACAGTCAAATTAAAAAAATAGAAGATGCAGTTCAGCAACTATTTTTGATTATGCCTTCGGAACAGCTTCGGATAACTTGGCTCATTTTTTTGGTGACATCCATTTTTGAGCATCATGGTCCAATGACTGCAACAAAAAATGATTCAGAATTTACACATAGTGCATCAGTTTGCCTCAAATACTTTGATATCATATCGTAAATAAACAAAAATTTGTAAAACCCAATCAACTTAGTAATCACATTTAATAACCCAACGTTCGAAAATGGGGTAAGCCTTACCTTTTCAATAAGCTTTCTAAGTTCACATTGTTTTTGCAGCGACTGCTTTTCCCGTTTTTTTTTTTTTTTTTTTTTTTTTTTTTTTTTTTTTTTTTTTTTTTTTGTTTCCAAAAATAAAAAAAATATTTTTTTTTTTCTTTTTTTTGTTTATCTTTTTTTTTTTTTTTTTTTTTTTTCAGGCTGCACAAAATGAAAACGTAAACTTTTGCATTCCATGATCTGCGTTATCATTGTCTTTTAGTTGAATAATTGTTGTTTAAAAATGCAACCAAATATAAGTATTCAGAAATTAAAGGAACACAATTCGATTTGAAAAGCGAACATGGAATTACCTGAACCACGAATATGGTGTCGAGTGACGACTTAGGACATCTTAGTACCTTACGTAGATACTTCACAATACAAAAGCACCTGCAAGAATTAAAAACCTGAATCATTCATCGTAAAACCTCATCGCATCAAGTCAATTTCAAAACGTGCATAACTGATCCAATTGAGGAGCTACTGTCATATTCAAGCAATACAGAAATAGTTGTGCAAAAGTGTGCATAACTGATCCAATTGATACTCTATAACGACCATTCAAGATTTACAATCTATTTTTTGAGTTTTCGTAAGTATGTTTTTTTAGTCGTAAATCGTATGCATCATATAAATAATTTTCTTACCCCTGTTATGAAATACCTGACTATTGACACAACCGCCTAGCGTCCAGTGTCTACACTTTAAGCGTATCCAAAATATATGCTTTATCCCAAACTGCGTAACCATCATCTTACAAACGCACTGTTTGCCACAAAGATATGGTGCTTTGTCCGTTGGCTCCCGATTACTCTTGCGCCTGGCCCAAAAATAAATGCAGAGCAACACCCATAAGCAAGAGAAAAACAACCCAGTGACAAATAATCAGCTCTAAAAACCATATAAACAACACGCAAGTCCTATCTCAAAATAACCCATTTCACCAAACTAAAAATATCTCAAAACAATTTCCATAAAAAAATTCTTTGAAAACAATATCCTACAAAAATTAGGTTTTTTTCTGAAAACAAAATTCAATAAGAACATACCTCAGGTTCCATCGTTGAAAACGTTTGCAACTAAAAAAACAGAAAAAAAAAAATATTTTCTGAACATACCTCAATCCATCTTTTACAAAAAAAAAAATAAAAATAAAAAATAAAAGATTACAAAGCTGATGTAAGATAAAGTTTGATTAGTACCGGATCCAAGATTGTCGGATCACTCAAACCCGTCGCCGGTGGGTGGAACGTGAACAGAGTAAAAGTAAATGATAAACAATTTTGTTGTTGATTTCTTGTTGCTGTGTCTTTCATAATGAAGCTTCTGGCTACCACAAAAAAAAAAAAAAAAAAAAAAAAAAAAAAAAAACATGTAGATTAACTGATTTACCCACAAACCCATCCTGAATTTTCTTTCCATTAAAAAGGGGTTTGTTTGTTTCTTTGTGTTTGAAGACTGTACCAATCTTTAGGTTTGTTCTGGTTTAGGATGGATGTTGTGGGGGGGGGGGGTTTTTGGGTTTTTCGGGTGTGAAGTTCAGGGTGTTACGGTTTTTGGTGTGTTTTTATGGTTCTGGAAGGTGTTGGAAGGGTATGGATATAGAAATAAGGTGGAACGGAACGGCTACAGTAGGTTGAGCAGGATTAAAACGGGTGAACAGTTGGATGAACAGTTGTTTTACAGGCCTCCATCCAATGAGATAGCGTTTTTTGCATAACGGGAAAACTGGGGTTTATATATATTGGTAAGGTAATATATTACTTTCCAAAAACACTTTTTTAGCGCCATAAAACATCCAAACTTTCCAAAATCATCATCGTGTCATTGACTCTATTAGCAAATCATCGAACATGTCTATTTTTTTGGTTTTTTAAAAGGCAACGTATTACAATTTCACTACAATCTCATTGCAGTCAAGCTGAGTGCCAATTAATTAGTGGTTGGAATACTTCGTGGTTTTGACCAGTTCATAAACCTCATAAGTCATTTACAATATAGTTGAAGTAAATGGCAAACTGGCTAAGAGAAGAATGACATAGGCATGGTGGTAAGCCTTTGGCCGGTACTCATACAAAGTAAAATCGTAAATGAATTTTGACCAGCCTTCACAGATGAACTTTCTTTATGCCCTATTGTTTCTGCTGGTAATAAGAGGGAACGGCATAGTGACAGTTGAAGCGCTTGATCCAGTCAGTCAGCAGAGCACAATGATTGGAGATTCATATTTGTATGATTGTCGAGTGTTATGGACCAGTATTTGATCTAAATACCTTATGATAGTCTATATATCGGCCTGTTTGATAAGAAAGATGTTTCAAACACAAGCTTGTAACTTTATTATGACAGTCCTTTCAATAGCAAAACTTCATACATATTACAACATTGCAACATTTCATCACTTAGTAATTATGTTGAAACAGTACTTATGAACAACATCATAGACCATATACCTAAGTTTACTCAAGAAACGAAAATATCCAAACCTCCACGATTTGCTGACTATTAAAGGAGCCACAATGACCCAAAAACCAACAATAAATCCAAGCACCATGCTAATAACCAAGCCCCAGTTTGCTGACTCTGCTCCATGTGATCCATCGTCTTTTCCTTGGTCTTTCGTACCAGGTACTTTAACTTCTATACAACGATCAGCGAGTGGAGCTCCACAAAGTTGGTTGCCAAAGAAGCTAGACTCGTCGAAGCTCTGAAGTTGTGTACTTGATGGAACTCTTCCTGTCAAATTGTTGTAGGACACGTTGAAGCTATTCAAGAAATTCAAGTTTGACAAACTCAATGGAAGTTCTCCAGAAAGCTTGTTCATCGAAAAATCACATGTTTCAAGAGATTTCATGTCTCCAATTTTCTCCGGGATCGTCCCTGTCAAATGGTTTCCAGATAAGTTCAATGTATTCAACTTTGTGAGGGCTGTAAGCTCACTTGGGATGTGCCCAGATAAATTGTTATTTGAAAGGTCCAACAACAACACCAGTGGAAGAATAGTGCTATAGATGTCCTCTCGTCCCTTCATCACCAATGAATCACTAGTTGTAACTGGACCCACATTGCCCACTACGGTGTACGTGTAAAAGTAATCCGATGCATTTTGTTTCCCAGAAAAGACACTGAAGTTATTGAAGCATCTTGGGATATTTCCTACCAGATTGTTGTCAGCAAGATCCAGTATTTGGATATATGCAAGATAACAGATCTCGGTAGGAACATTTCCATCAAACTTGTTGGATCTAAGGTTGACAAGTTTCAAAAAGGAGAGTTTGGTCCCAAGCCATGTTGGGATGCTTCCAACAAGTTCATTTCCACCAAGTTGAAGGATGTGCAAGCTTGTTAAGTTCATTAAAGAATCAGGTAATCTCCCCGAGAGCTTGTTTCCATGCATGTTCAATGATTTCAGGTTGTATAAAGAACTCAAAGTTCTTGGAATACCGCCAGACAAATTGTTATTCTTCAAGTTTAAGAATTTCAAATCCGTCCACTTCTCCCAACATTCAGGAATGACACCCGACAAAAGATTATTTCCCAAGTTAAGAACTTCCACGTAATTCTCTTTATAGGGACACAACATGTGGTGTAATGATCCCTCAATGGAATTATTTGATAGATCTAAAAGCAATGGAAGCCTACTATCAGCAGAGAGATGAGGCAATTTTCCCGAAAAATCATTGGAACTCAAGTCGAGTGAAAGCAATTCAGGGAGTGAAAGCAATTCAGGGATACTCGACGATGTTCCTTGGATATGATTATGTGACATATCCACAAATTCTAGATTGGGTAATGATCTCCAAAATGAATCAGGAGGCATGGATGAAGTAATGCCAGTGTTGCTTATGTCCCACTGATATGAAACATTTTGTGATTGCAGCCACAACGGAAATTGAGGACCTAAACACCAAGAGCTCAAATTCAGTGTTAGTAACTGGAATGGGGGAATCCAGTTCGCATGTTGTAGTCTTAGTGTTAAGTTATTGCCTCCTCCAGAAAGATATTTCAAACTCACGAGTTTGGCAAAGTGAGTTTCTGTCACAACACCGGTCATGGAATTGGAAGAAAAACTTAAATCTTCCAAGTTTGAAAGTTCACCGAGGCAATTAGGAAGGCTGCCCTCCAATTGGTTATATGAAACATCCAGCTTTTTCAACGATGACAGTCGTCCAACAGAGTCAGGAATGCTGCCATTCAGTACGTTATTTGAAAGAGATAACACTTCCAGCAACGATAATTGCGAAATCCAGAATGGAATATGACCAGAAATTAGATTATTACTAAGATCTAATGTCCTTAGAAAAGATAACTTTCCTATGAAGTCTGGAATTACACCATCAATATTGTTATAACTAAGCTGTAGGTGCTGCAAATGTACTAGTTTCCTTAGTTGACTCGGGAGTTGACCAGAAAGTCCCAAGAAGCTCAAGGCTAATGACTCCACGGCAGGTGTCTTGCACTCAAGAAAACTTTCAAGAAGGTATGTTAAACTTATACTCTGAAAATCGTAATTCCATGATAAATCAATCTCTTTTAAATTACAAAAGTCACACAGTGATTTAGGTGGTGTCTTGGTGAGTTGATTATCTGATATGTAAAGGTTAAGAAGAGAGGTCAAGTTGTTAAGGGAATCAAGCACTGAACTCGAAACACCACAAGAACTAATATCTAACGAAATCAGATTACTATTCGACAACTCTTCAAGTACTGATGAAGAATTCATGAAATCGTTCTCAGAGACGTGAAGCACCTGAAGGGAAGTCAAGTTATGGAAGCTACTAGGAATAGGGCCATGAAAATTACATAGAGTTAGATCCAGTGAAACCAGACTAGTTATACTGAAGATCCAAAGTGGCAAGGAACTATTGAAAATGTTGTATGAAAGATCGAGCAAGGAAAGGGATGTGATNCAACTCTTCAAGTACTGATGAAGAATTCATGAAATCGTTCTCAGAGACGTGAAGCACCTGAAGGGAAGTCAAGTTATGGAAGCTACTAGGAATAGGGCCATGAAAATTACATAGAGTTAGATCCAGTGAAACCAGACTAGTTATACTGAAGATCCAAAGTGGCAAGGAACTATTGAAAATGTTGTATGAAAGATCGAGCAAGGAAAGGGATGTGATGTTAAGACTAGAAACATGGTGATGCATGTCCACGAGTTGACAATGAGACAGATGGAGTTCGACTAAAGAAGGGAGGGTGTTGATTACCTCTAACCAATCGAGTTTGCTAAGATCCGCACCACTCAAATCCAGGTGATGCAATTGATGGAGACTTGACAACCACTGCATATTCATCAATTCCCCACACCATCCAAGTGAAAGAACGTTCAATTGTGAAAGATTACCCAATTGAGGAGGGATAGTCCCTGAAAATCGTGAATACGAGAGATTAAGATACCTTATGTTTTCAAGGGAACCGATGAACTTAGGAACTTCCATATATCCAAAATGATTGCAGCTCAAGTCGAGATGCCTAAGCTGCTCCAAACTCAACAGTGATGAACTTAAATTCCCTTTCAATCTTTGGTTTCTGTTGGCTTCCTCAAATAGTTCTATACCTAAACAATCACCATCAAGTGCGCGAAGACGAATCTCATGAACATGACCTGTAACGTTATCACAAACAATCCCAGCCCATCTGCAACAGTCTTTCTCTTCACCTACCCAAGAAGCAAGTCGATTTGCTTCATCAATGAGACCATCTTTGAACTCGAGAAGCGCTTGCCTCTCCCCCTCCATGCATAATACATCATCAAAGTTTGGACTACACAGGCACAAATGAAACAAGGCCACGACAGCAAGTAAGCACAAGTAACAACGTGTGTAATGCGAAAACGAAGATGTATGAGTCATTTTAAAATAAGCTAAGAACTCGCTCGTGTTTTTGGTTTACAACGAGATGTATGAGTCATTTTAAACTCGACTCTATACGTGTCACACGTGTTTTTGGTTGGCCCATCATAGTGAACACATGGAAATTTATAAAATGGTCCCTAAGTCAACTTTCACAAAAATTAGAAAGCCAGTATATCTGGACACAAATAAGATGAGAGTACATTATTGCCAACTAAAAATTAATTTTTGATATTTCGTGTCTAATAATTCTATTATAGTTGAAAATGACACAAGTCAAGTAAACTAAAAAAGAGGTCATATGATATGAATCATATTTAGCTGTACATATGCAGAATTGTATCCTTAAAAGTTTATAATTTAAGTTCCTACAAAGCTTAAATGTATAAATTTATAGCAATGTTACTGATCATTAGCATCTCCTGGTTACACCACCTTCAGTTTCAACCAATTAAGCATGTGGTAGTCAACGAGAAGCAATGAAACTGGATGAAACTAAATGTTGTTTCGTGCCATTTATTGGCATTTTGGAGGAGTATTGTGTTGTTATGGTTGATTACTTGCATTGATTGTTTTGTAGCTGATTTTAATATTCATGTTATACTTTTACGGTGTTGAACAAATGAGTTTTAAAAATTTATAATTGTATTCATGAAACTTGTATTTATATAGTTTTAAATAGTTTATCCATCATACTTTTACAAATTCATATAGAAAAACATAATCTTGTTTTTGTAAGGTTTTTGGGCTTGTCATCTTCTTTTCCCAAATAATTGAAGCACAATTTAACAAATTAAAATGTTATGGATGAAGATTTTACCTAATCTGCATTCCATTTCTATATTTCAAGAAGAGATTTTTTAGCTTGTGCCATGATGATCAATCGAACTCGCGTGTTTGGCATCCCCTAATGAATGATTATCGAAGATAAATTGTATCAAAACAATTGAAGCAGACACATATTCAAATCAAAAGTTATTTCATATGAACTCGAAATCTAATATTTTATATATTCAAACACCATAAATAAGAATTCATGCACAAAAGTGGCATGGAAACATCACAAAAATCACAAATCTTGGGTAGACCAGAGCACACTAATTGGTTTTTTACTTTAGTAAAAATCGAAAAATTTGATTCGGTTTCGGTTTTTT
>LBNU01003195.1:6586-16804 GCA_014162995.1 Artemisia annua
GTTTAGTGACTAATCCTAAGTCCTAAAGGGTTTATTCTAAGTGATGGTAACTTATGGGAAAGATTTGGGAAGGTTTGACCTAGTTTTGTGACCTAAATGACCTATTTGTGTTTAGTGGGAGATTAGGGTTTATCCTAGGGTTTTGTGCCTAGATTAGTGTCCTATGAGTGTCTAATAACTAATCCTAGGTCCTAAGAGGCTTATACTAAGTGGTAGTGACCTATGGGGATGTTTTGGGATAGTCTAGACCTAATTCTAGGAAGTTATGACTTAGTTATGGTTTTATGCCTAAGGGACTTGTGTCTAAGCTCTAATGAGTTGTACTAATGCCTAAGGGTCCTAAAGTATCCTAATGTTCCTAAGGTAACTCATACTTAAGCCTTGGACACTTTCAAACTAGTTTAACTAAGCATATAGGGTTTAGTAAGCACATAGACCTAATTAGGTTTGTTTAGGGTTTATTATGGTGTTGTGGTAAGTTTAATGTGTTAGGTTGGTAAATTACTCATTATGGGGTAGTTGTGATCTTATGCTTGACATACCAGAGGTTTATAGGGTGTGAGTGTTGAGTTGTTTGGCTTGTGAGGATACGTGGGCAAGTCTAGAGAGTCATGCAAGTAATGAATGCACATAAAAAGCAAAAATTTACCTATGAAATACCTACTATAGGTATTTGTAATGGGAATGATAGTGATGACATTTTGTGGGTTGTTACAAATCGTCCTTAAGTAGTATCGGCGGAAAACGAAAAAAGTGATCCACATTTAAGGAAATGTGGGTCAAGAGTGTTTTGGAGACAAGTTCAAGTCACGATAGGGACAAGTTCTAGTCATGGTGGCTAGTTCTGCAACCTCTCTGTTGAGCAACTAATCACCTGGTAGCTATACCATGTTATGACTAGTGTGACGGACGTTATCTCATTCTTGCAACCTTTGCAAGGTGAGATAGTATCATACCATAGTCGAACATAATGAGGATTAAAGTTCGGCATAGATATTCTTACAAGATCTAACTAATAGAATCTTGCGATATAACGAGAAATACAAGTTCTAATTCTTAGAACATTGTAGGATGGGGTAGAGAGAGAATATAGAGGAGGAAAAATAGAGTGAAAAATGACAGAGGAACGAAAAGATGAAAAGGAGTGAAATGATGGATGAAAGTGGAAGCGTGAATTTTTATAGGAGAGAGATGAAATAGGAAGGTATGAAGGAGGTAGGGATAACGGAGGAGTGGATTTAAACGGAAGAGTAGGATTAAAAGATAGAGTAGAGAGGCGGGAGAATGAAATTTGAAATGGGGAGAGTGGAAAAAGGCGGGAGAGTGAAAGTTGAATGAAAGGATGTGGGAAAACGGAAGGGTAGGGTTTAAAATAGAAGGATAAGATTAAACGAAGGAGTAAAAGTATAGGATACCTATAAAGATAGTATCCTAATGGAATTTTAAGATTTACTAGATTCCTCCAAGTTTTGTTTTCCCCCTAAGGTTCTTCTAGTTTTTCCTAACTAGTCCTAAACTTCTAAAGGTGATGTGTTTGGTTCTATTGAAGTAGAGGGTTCTAAAGTGGAAGAAGGTTTAAGTAGTTTCTTTCCTAAGGTTTTACTAGGAGTGTCACTATTCCTAGGTAAGGTTTCGGGTTTTCTCTTTTGTTTTAAGTTGTCTATTACTATGAGTATCGCTATTATTATAAGTATTACTATTCCTAGGTACTTGAAACCAGTTAGGGTAGTGTCCATGTTATCTACTAAGTGTAATTCCTAAGGTATATCCTAAGAAATATCAAATCCTAAGATGTGATCTAATATCCTCAAATATCTTATTTCTAGTTATAGTTAATAACTTCAAGTTTTAAGTCTAGGTTATAAATTCTTAGGGTAGGTTCGGGATATTCTAATGGTGTAATATTCCTAAGGGTTTCTAAATCCTAAAAGTTATGTGGAAAATCCTAAAGGTTGGTTACTAGGTCTAGGTGATCTATATCCTTAAAAATAGTTTATTCCTATATGGTAGAAGCTTGCTTATGTACCTTTATGGTAGAAGCTTGCTAATGTGTCTATCCTAAACTAGGAGTTTAATGGTTTATGGTGAAGGTTTACTATTTAATCCTAAAATTCCTTATATCTAACCTATGTTCTAATCCTAATGTCCTTAATGAATTCTTATGCTAGGCTATATCTTATCTTATAGGGATGTATTCTTAATTTTTCTATCTATCTGGGTAGGGATTTGGTTTCTAATCTATAAAACCTCAAAGATTCCTAATCTTATCTCCTATTTTTTTAAGGGTTTCTAACCTATCTTAGTGTCTAAGGCATTCTAAACTTAAGTTTATGTTTTCCAGGGATATCCTAAAGTTATTTCTAACTTAAAGTAAGGGAATCCTAAAGAGTATAGTTCGGGTTTTACTAAGAGGGGAGGGGAAAACTAACTCGGGAATTGATGATGTACCCTCCGATCAGGTCGAAGGACTCCCCTTCGAGTCTGATCGCAACCTACATAATCAAAGGCCCTGGCCAGCCTCCTAAAACTTTCTATGGCGTAAAACTAGTCACCTATGATCTAGTTACCAAATGGGAATTCACCAATCGAAGGACTAAGCCCTTCGGGGTATCCTACGATAAGTCTTTAGGACGGAGCATGTGCCAAGACAGAATATTGCTAAGACCAAGTCTTACCCACGTCCTCTCTTTCTCTTTAGCTCCCGCGCTAAACTAGGAGGAGTGGGACACTAAGCCCTAGTGGTCACCACACGTCATGGGACGCCCCCATGATCTCCGAAAATTGTGCAAACACTCTCCAAGGTTATTTCATCCCTATAAATAGCCTTGGACGGATTGAGAATCTGGTATGCAATCTATCCTACTTTACTTTACTACACTTTTCACCTAAATTTTCATACCAAGTACTTATTCAGACGCCGGAGGTGGTTCGCAGGGTCCAACCCCTGCGCAATCACTTAACGTAGTGTTTTGGTATTTCTTATTTCAGGTTATATTCAAGCTTGGCGTAATCACAACACCCCTTATACCCTTTGATCACCATCGAAGGCCTGGTCGTGCAATTTATTGTTCAATCAGTGGCGCCATCCGTGGAACCCGCTACAATTAGTCCCATTATTTCCAAGCAAAATAACCAGTCAAATATACTCGCTATTATTCCGGCATGAATCCAGAAAGGGAAGTTACACCCCCACCGGGTTTCTCGACCTTAACGCCAATACCATCAGCTGACCCTAACAACCTTCCGCCTATCACGGCCTCCACATTCACTACACGATCTAATCCCGAAATAACGCCCAATCACCATGCTTCGACATCTGCTCACCCTGAGTCTGTCATTAGCCCTGCTTTCGTTGAAGCCAACTTCGAAGAGTTGGATTCATTATTAAAGGCTCGTAGGAAACAGGTCCGAAATACAGAAATGCGTCGGGAGTTGGAATACTCTAGCGACGATTACGATGAGGAGATGGAGATGGAACCTAGGCCTCAATCGCAGGGGGTCACACTCTCAGCTATGAGAATTGGATCCCCTTCCATCCGAAGAACCAATGGAAGGTCTGTCAGTTTCGAAGGGATTCCTGAAAGGGCTCCCACAAGAAGAGAGGGAACAATGGCTGAAGGCTCCAATGGAAGGAGCCAGCGAAGGGAAAACACGTAGGTTAATCTCCCTCCCCTGTTGGCCGCTCACTTGGGGAGAAACGAAGCAGGGGTTCTGTTACAGCCTTCCCACGCATCTGGCGTAGAAGGCGTTCCATTCAGTATGGGGGGAAACCTTCCTCCCAATGGTACGTATCCCCAATTCCACACTCAACCTTACCCTCAAAACCTTTACCCACCGGTAAATGGACAGCCAAGTAACCAGAGTCTCCCAAAAACTACGGTACCCTTCGGGCATCCCATAGCTTATCCTCCTTATGCTATGAATAATAGTTATCCCTTCAATATGAGCAAACCTTACCATCCGTACCCTAACCAAACTCCATCCGGAATACCCTCCAACCATAATCCGTATCCTGGCATCCCTATGGGCGCAGCCCCTTACAATTGCCTATACTCGGAGCCTACGGGTCCCTCAACGCCTTTCGTTAGGTGGATCGAAGACTATCCATTACCAGATGGCCTGAAGATGCCTTCCCACATAGGCACTTATGACGGAAAGGGGGATCCGGACAATTTCTTGCATTTGTTTGAAGGGGCGACTAGGATGCAGAAATGGGTCATGCCCGTGGCCTGTCACATGTTTACGTACACCTTGAAAGACTCTGCCCGGATTTGGTGGAATGGGCAGAAGCCAGGCAGCATTGTGAATCTTGATGATTTGAAGGCTAAGTTCCGGTCACATTTTAGTCAACAGAAGAAATTCACAAGAACTCACCTGACAGTACACAACATCAAACAGAGGGATAGCGAAAGTACCAGAGCCTTCGTCACAAGATACACAGACGAGACTCTTCAGATTCTGGGGTTACATGAAGACCAATGCATCTCTGGTTTCGTACACGGTCTTCGAAACCGAACCTTGGTGGAATTCTTATCCACCGATCTCCCAGCCACTTATAAGGGCCTCATGGAGAAGACATACACTTGGATCGAATCCAAGGAGGTATCCACTAATGGAGCTCCTATTGAAAGCAGAGAACATAGCGGAAAGTTCTCAAGGCAATCCTCTTAGGAAGGACCAAAGGGTAAAAACAAGAACCAGCACAGATTCTCTCCTTATAACAAAGGCCCTAATCACGGTCTGCTGGAAAGCTTAACGAAGTCCCCGAAAGAAATCTTGGCTACAGAGAGGGCGGCAAAGGCTTTCGAACTCCCTCCTCGTATGACTAGCAAAGGAAGGAGCCGAGACATGACCAAGTATTGCCACTTCCACGAAGATTTTGGTCATGAGACGAATAGCTGCAGAGAATTGAAGAAGCAGATAGAGGAAGCTGTCAAGTCGGGACAATTGACACATCTAGTAAAAGGTATAAAAAAGGGAAAAGAAAAGGCCGCCGACAGTCCATTGGAGAAGAATGACGCCCACGAAGCTCCGATCCTTATGGTTCGCAGGGGAGGTCCTAGTCAGAAAAGAAAAGAAATAGAGGAGGGAGCACCCAAAGTAGTGGAAGTAACGTTTCCACCCTTAGCAGGTCAACCTCCCTCAGATTACCCCGTAGTCATAAAGGTCCTCATTTTCAACCGAGAAGTAAACAGGGCCTATATGGACTACGGAAGTTCTTGCGAGATCATATCTGAACACTGTTTTCTGAAGCTCAAGCCTTCTATCAGATCGCAGAGGGTAGACTCGAAGATACCTTTAATAGGCTTCTCGGGGGAACACTCGTGGCCTCTGGGAGAAGTTCCCCTGGACATAACCATTGGCGAAGGCCAACTCGCAAGGACGGAGACACTCACATTCGCGATGGTAAGGTCAGATTCTCCTTATAATCTGTTAATAGGAAGAACCACCATGCAGAAGATGGGCATTGTGGTATCCACCATACATGCAGCAGTTAAGTTCCAAACAGCCAACGGGATAGGGACCGTACTGTCCAGTTATCACAAAAGGGGAACACCAGAGGCGGGAAAAAAGATCAAAGAAAGTCCTCAAGAGCCTCCGAAGGCTATTCTAAGCTGCGGGGATGCCGAAGAGCGTATTGTGGTGAATGAGCTTCATCCAGAACAAACAGTAGTAATCGGAAAACAACTCCCTGTCACCTTCAAAGCAAGCCTAGAAAAGCTCCTGAGGGACAACAAGGATATCTTCGCATGGACATACTCCGATATGACAGGAGTTCCGAGAAGCCTAATGATTGATGGTAAGCCCTTCGGAACAGAACATAAACTTAACGAGTTCAAACACATTGAGCCTATCAAACAAAAGCGTCGGAGTCTTGCACCTGAAAGAAACGCTGCAGCATGCAAGGAAGTAGATGAACTAGTGCAGGCAGGTATACTCAGAGAGGTAAAATACCAGACGTGGGTGGCTAACCCAGTTATGGTAAAGAAAAGCGACGGAGGATGGCGTATGTGTGATGACTTTACTGACATCAACAAAGCGTATCCAAAGGATTGCTACCCCCTCCCAGAAATAGACTGGAAGGTAGAATCCTTATCAGGGTTTCGTTTAAAATGCTTCTTAGACGCTTACAAGGGATACCATCAGATACAAATGGCAGTAGAGGATGAGGAAAAAACGGCTTTCTACACAGGAAAAGGAGTTTATTGCTATAAGAAGATGCCCTTCAGTTTAAAAAACTCAGGGGCAACCTACCAGCGTTTGGTAGATAAGGCTTTCAATAAGCAGATAGGAAGGAATCTAGAAGCATACGTTGACGACATGGTCATAAAGAGCAGGACAGAAGAAGACCTACTCTCCGACATCCAAGAAACCTTCGATCAGCTGAGGGCCATCAATATGAAGCTGAACCCAAAGAAGTGCTCGTTTGGTGTCGAAGAGGGACAATTCCTTGGACATTTGATCACAAAGCAAGGAATCAAAGCAAACCCTTCAAAGGTAAAGGCCATCACCGATCTGCAAGCTCCAAAAACGCTGAAGGAGGTACAAAGCCTTAATGGAAAGCTAGCCGCACTGAGCAGGTTCTTGTCGAAGGGGGGCAGATCGATCACTACCATTCTTGAAGACCCTTAAAGGATGTATGGATAAGAAGACTTTTCAATGGAGCGTTGAAGCTGAAGCCGCTTTTCAAAAGTTGAAAGAGTTTATGGAAATCCTACCGACCCTCACTGCCCCAATCAAAGGAGAGTATTATACATGTATATCGCGGCATCATATGAAAGTATTAGCGCAGTACTCCTGGCAGAGAGGGAAAAGAGACAAGTTCCAATCTACTTCGTCAGCCGAGTTTTGCAAGGAGCTGAATTAAATTACCCAGAATTAGAAAAGCTAATTCTTGCTTTGGTCCGCAAGCCGCCTCCGAAGGTACTTCCAAGCTCACCCGATCACAGTATTGACCGACAAGCCCATCAAACAAATACTATCGAAGCCTGAGAAGTCGGGAAGGATAGCTAAATGGGCCATCGAATTGGGAGAGCATGAAATAGAATACAAAGGGCGAAACTCCATAAAAGGTCAAATACTCGCAGACTTTCTCGCTGAAACTCCCTCCGAACCAAGTAAAGATAAAGAGCCTCCCAAGAAGGAACCTTCGAAGAAAGAGGATAACTGTAAGTTATACACAGATGGAGCCTCAAGCTCTGACGGTTCAGGAGCAGGGTTGATGTTAGTTAATCCGGAAGGGAAAGAGTACACTTACGCACTACGATTCGAATTTGAAGCGACCAACAATGAGGCAGAATATGAAGCTTTGCTAGCAGGTCTACGTCTAGCTAAGGATATGGAAGTACGCAACCTTTCGATCTTCGTTGACTCGCAGCTGGTCGCCAATCAAATTAAAGGCTCCTATGAGGCAAGGCAACCCACCATCAAACAATACCTGAATAAAGCAAAGGAAATCCTGAAGGGATTTGAATCCTACACCATTGAGCATGTACGAAGAAACCAAAACAAGAAGGCAGACGCGTTAACCAAGCTAGCCTCAACGGTCTTTGCTCACTTAACAAAAGAGGTCTTGGTTGAGGTTTTAGCTGACAGATCTATCCAGAGGAAGGAAGTATCGGACGTGATTCCCGAGGAAGGATCCAATTTGATGACTCCCATAAGGGAGTACTTGATAAGCGGTATTCTACCGGAGGATCCGAAGCTAGCAAGGAAAGTCAGAATCAAGGCTCCTCAATAAAGGCTGATAGGAGACCACCTCTACAGAAGATCTTTTTTATCTCTTTGGCTTCGTTGTGTCGGGCCCAAGCAAGCTGCGAACATAATTTATGAAGTTCATGAAGGATCTTGCAGCCTACACGCAGGACCCCTGATGCGTAGGGATTGCTTACGCACTTTGTTTTACCTCTCAAGGGATCTCAAGAGGCTTACAATCCCCACCAGGCAGTGTACCTGACCGATGTAGTATAGTGTAGTGGCAAGTACCGGGGGATTGATCGTTCTCTCACAGGGAATAGTGTTCGTTAGGTTAAAGACTACTCTAATTAAGGTCTAAGGGTGGAGGATGATTATTTTTGTATTTTTATGTTTTTTAGAAAGCAGTAAAATCTCGTTTTTGAAGGAGTGGGCGGAATTAGTTGCTAGTCAACTAACCCAAGTTATCTACTTATGCAATTAAATTAAAGTTTTGAGAAAACAATGGTGGGGAAAGTAGTGTTTACTTAGATTTCATTACTCCCTAACTATCTTTTACCATGTAATTAGTATGTTGAGTTTGCGTGGATGACGGGTGTATTCCTAACAAGTCGTAGGGAGTGCGTTCAATTCCCTAACTCTATAAGCTCCTACCTCACTCTATGACGATACGTCAAGTATCCTATCATAAGCTCACCGATAGCAACCTACGCATGAAATACTACCTTAAAATCGATTAACGCACATACGATTCACGTTTCCTAAGACGTTCAAGCTTGTTACCGTATAGGAGGTTAGCCAGTTTTCTTAAGTCTAACGTAGATGAAACATTCATCCAAATCACAATCACAACATACACATCACATGATAATCAATAGTTAGGTTTCATTAGATCTAAGCAAACACAAGTTAATTTAGCCTAGCATGTTAAAGGAAAGAAAAGCACAAACATAAATCATACAACACATAGACATATTGTATGGATTGAATGAAGACTTATCTTAGATTAAACATGCAAGTTAGAGGGGTAAAAGTACCCTCTAAGGTCTGTGATACACGAGCTAGGGTTTAACCCTTAAGTTCTCCACCAAGTTCCTCTTTTAAAACAATAAAAATCGTCCTATATATATAGATAATACGGGCTGACGGCGTCAGCCCAAGGTGTGACGCCGTCACGCCGACGATTAGGGTTTTGTGATGGCCTTCTTGACGTCGTCACGCCGCCTTGTTCCAGATCTGACGGCCTTCCCTGACGCCGTCACCAAACTAGGCTAAAAACTCTCTGGCCCGTCATGAGTAACTTCCAATTTCTTCACTTCATTTGTTCCTGACGTCGTCACGTTGAAGCTTGTGACGCCGTCACCTTCTGTGCACTTTAGGGTCTTTTGAGATTTTGTTGTTTTCCGCACTTTTTCACTCCGAAAACGCCCGAAAATGCTTCTTTTGTGATTTTCTCCTCAAAAGTACCTAAAATGAGAAAAGAAACGACTTTGGGTGAAATCCGATCAAATAATATACGAATTAGGACTCAAACTGACCCCTAAAAACGTAACATTTTTCGTCTCATCAAATACCCTTACACTTGAGATTTGCTTGTCCTCAAGCAAATGCGCTTTTATTCCAATTAAAATACAAGTTAGAGGTCATTTAATGCGAACATAAAAGTAATTACAAGAATTAGTCGTTCCACTTTACTCAAAATAAGCACGGAGAAAATATACTAGCACCTCTCATGTAGTGTTTGGATACTCACATCTCTCGGTTGATAATATGTAAATATAATGTAAAGGAAATGGATAATATCAATCACTACCTGACATAGTAAATAGATTACCATAGGCTTGAGAGAGGATCGAAACCTTCTCCACTTAGGCGTAAGCACCTAGGATAACTATCAAAGAGGGTTTTACAAAAGGGTTATAACGGGAGGTGATGTGTGCTATTTTACACATACTTTTGACCTTAGTTTAAGTGATATAAAGACCAAAAACTAACGTGAAACGCCAAAGATATCGTGTTTTTGTGTTTATGACTGTGCAGGAAAGGATATTGCATAAATGGCATGAAAACCAACCAAAAAGCCATAAACGAGCACGAGATTTGGAAAAGAGTCAAGAAGCCGAGTCAACGATGAAATTTGCTTAAGTAAAGCCCGTGACGATGTTTTCATTACTTAAAAGCTCATGAATATGAAAGTGACAAGTAATCGAAGATTAAAGATGATTATCATATATAAGCTTCCCAAATTCGAGCAAGTGATCACTTTTATATCATTGAAGACTTTTTGAAGACTCGTCAACATATTTCCTCAAGATTACAAGGACTAAAGTTTACTTTTTAGAAGTCGTTTAGTAGTGTAATAGAAGTTTATGTGTCATTTCATAAACAATATGAGTTGAGGGGGCTAGATGTAAAAGGAATCCACCATGGATCCCTTAAATACCACCCTTAAGCTTCATTTAGAAGCTAGTCTTCATTATGTTTTAAATTTTATGTCATTTACTTTACTTGTCATTTATTTTA
>LBNU01003195.1:22878-36953 GCA_014162995.1 Artemisia annua
AAAGTTACGGTTGAAAATTTTAAAATGCGATGTTTATATTTTTAGTTTTTAAACATAACTTTTGAATTTTTGTCTGCTTCATTTGTATGATCCATTGAGAAGAATATTTTGCAATAAAGTACTAAATGGGTCTTTTGTCATTGGACGAACCTTCATTGCTGGCCTGGTTTCATATTGGAATAGTGTAAGATAATCGTTTATATTAAGTTAGTGTACAATATTTTTTGGGCCTACCCTTTCATGCTTGGGCTAAAAAGGAGCCCATCAAAAAAATATAAAAAATTTGCTCAAATATTTGGTCAATGGCAATCCATTTAGTATATATTTTTTCTACCCTTTCATGCTTGGGCTAAAAAGGAGCCCATCAAAAAAATATAAAAAATTTGGTCAAATATTTGGTCAATGGCAATGCCATTTAGTATATATAGGTAATTTAAAACGATGTGGAGTGTATATGTGTACTTTAACTATTGCTACAATGAATGTCTTGATACATAAATAAAAGAAGAGGGACCAAGTGAGACAAAGACAAGAAGCTGTACAGATATATAGTTGGTTGGTTTGGGTTACTTGGGTGATGGTAATTGGGCCCAATTTCAATTATTGTTTTCTAACCGGATTATAGTTGTAGAGCGTAAATGTGTTTCCATGGACCATGGCGACTTTTCTTTAAAAAATAATAATAATAAAAATAAATATAAATAAATTGTAGGTTTTATCATTAGAAAACAAGTTACAAAATACAAACACATAAGATTAGATGTAACAGTCGACTGGACCTGATCAATCTATGAGTCCATGACCTATTCAACCCGCGGGCCAAACCCACCCGTTTTGCCACCTCTAACCATATAAGTAAAAAGACGTTATCCATGGTGACTTATGAAGTTGTCGTTAAGGATGTAAATACCTTGTGCCATTTTCTCCGCCCACATTCACAATATGATATTGTCACCTAAGTCGTGTACTCATGTTGGTCTTAAAGCTTTATTTTCTGCACTAGATCCTAGATTAGTTCAAATTTTGTATGCAGGTACTCTTTTATTTAATATCATAGATGTTGCGAACTTGCGATTGGTTCTTGCAAGCAATGTGATTAGTGATTAATTTTGATTTTCAAAACTTTTAATGGAATTATACCAAATGATTCTGACGACACAATCATTTATTGTTGAGCTTATGGTTAACTTCATATTTTTCGCTTGTTATTTCCTATGCTACCAAGTGCTAATGATCATTGGACCTGCTGAAATATGCTAATGGAACCTGGATATACAGACTTGGTCCATGATGAGAACTTATCAAAGCTAACAAGTTAATGAAATTGTGGTGAAACAAATAGGATGAACATGTGTTGATCTGCTTATAACTCAGGAAAAACACTAGAGCTTAAAATCCAAAGAAAACTAGATGACTATCATCGAAAAATTGAAATATGATATCTTTCCGGTAATTCAAGTCTTTCAGACTACGACAAGTTATGTGACTGTTGGTCGACACCCATAACGTGCCATGTTGAGTGATATATAAGTATCTTGATTGCATATGTGTAACAGTGTAAGTTCCCAATCAGTTTTACAAATATTAATTTATACTTATCTTTTATATACAGATCATCCAACCAAGCTATCGTTTCAATATGACTGCATTTGGTTCTTACTAGGATGGTATTTTAAAGAGATTACACACCAGATCAAAGTTCTTTTAACATCAAGCTATACGAGATGTGTGAAAGCACGATTACCAAATACCAAATACTTCCATTAAAGCCAAACAAAATTAATCCCATAAAACAGTGATACAAAAAGCATAACAACACAATGTCTTAAATGCATAAACCAGATTTGAAATATTAAATCAACTTAATCAACCTCCTCAATTTTAGGGCCAGCACCGTTTGCACCAGCAGGAACATCATCACCCATCGAACCACCAGCAGCATCCCCAGCTCCCCCTTGATACATCTTGGCGATGATTGGGTTGCAAATACTCTCAAGCTCTTTCACCTTATCATCAAACTCATCAGCCTCCGCAAGCTGATTGCTATCCAACCAGGCAATGGCTTCATCAATGGCATCCTCAATCTTCTTCTTGTCTTCTGGGCTTAGCTTCTCACCAATCTTTTCATCCTTGATTGTGTTTCTCATGTTGTATGCGTAGTTCTCCAACGCATTTTTAGACTCAACCTTCTTTTTGTGCTCCTCATCCTCTGCCTTGTACTTCTCTGCCTCTTGAACCATCTTCTCAATCTCCTCCTTTGAAAGCCTTCCCTTGTCGTTGGTGATGGTGATCTTGTTCTTCTGCCCTGTGGTCTTGTCTTCTGCCGAGACGTTTAGAATGCCATTGGCATCAATATCAAAGCAGACTGTGATTTGTGGGACTCCTCTTGGGGCAGGAGGGATGCCAGAAAGCTCAAATTTACCGAGCAAATTGTTATCTCTTGTTCTAGTTCTTTCACCTTCATAGACCTGGATCAAAACACCTGGTTGGTTGTCAGAGTATGTTGAGAACACTTGCTCTTTCTTTGTCGGGATAGTTGTGTTTCTTGGGATGAGAACAGTCATAACACCACCAGCCGTCTCGAGACCAAGGGACAGAGGAGTGACATCCAAAAGAAGTAGATCTTGAACCTTTTCATTACCCTCACCGCTCAAAATAGCAGCTTGGACTGCAGCACCATATGCAACTGCCTCATCAGGATTGATGCTCTTGCAGAGCTCCTTTCCATTAAAGAAATCCTGAAGTAGTTGCTGTACTTTGGGAATTCTGGTAGATCCACCGACCAAAACAATATCATGGACTGTACTTTTGTCCATCTTAGCATCTCTCAAACATTTCTCAACGGGCTCCATACACTTCCTGAATAGATCCATATTCAGTTCCTCAAATCTAGCACGAGTAATGGTGGAATAGAAATCAACACCCTCGTACAAAGAATCAATCTCAATAGTGGTTTGAGCTGTGGAAGACAAAGTTCTCTTTGCTCTTTCACAAGCAGTTCTCAACCTCCTTAGAGCTCTTGGGTTTCCGGTAATATCCTTCTTATGTTTTCTTTTAAACTCTTGAACAAAATGGTTCACCATTCTGTTATCAAAATCCTCCCCACCAAGGTGAGTATCACCAGCTGTAGACTTGACCTCAAAAATACCCTCTTCGATAGTCAATAGGGACACATCAAAGGTGCCACCACCAAGATCAAAGATCAGCACGTTCTTCTCACCAACGCTGCTTGCCTTTTTGTCAAGACCATAAGCAATCGCAGCAGCAGTTGGCTCATTGATGATACGCATCACATTCAAACCAGAGATCACACCAGCATCCTTGGTTGCCTGCCTTTGTGAGTCATTGAAATAAGCAGGGACAGTGACCACAGCATTTTTTACTGTTGTCCCAAGGAAAGCTTCGGCAATTTCCTTCATTTTGATAAGAACCATCGAAGAGATTTCCTCTGCAGAAAACTGCTTCTCCTCACCCTTGTAGTTGACAGAAATCATCGGTTTCTCGGCAGGACCAGAAGTAACCTTAAAAGGCCATAACTTGATGTCACTTTGTACTGATGCGTCGCTATATCTCCGACCAATAAGACGTTTGGCATCTGTTACAGGAAAATAAAGTACCCATAAGCTTTATATCAACTTCAACCAAACTAATTCTATGAACTAAAACATGAAAAGCCAATGCTATATGAAAACAATCATCAACAAAGAGCACAAAAAATGGTTTCATGAATATACATTGTAAAATCTTGAACATGTCAATATTAAATTGATCAGAGTAACAAAGACATTGTCTACTGGTCAGTATCAAACCTTACTCCTATGGCCGATCCGTCACCCAAACTACTTTAACAACCTAAACGCTTGGTCCAGTCCCGTTTTGCACCCTCCGTATCAAAACAGATTATATATCCTAAGGTTCAGTACCAGTTTAGGATTTAGTGTTTACAGTCTACGAAACTTCACTGCTTTTAAAACTGATACTATTTAAACTACATTGCACTCACTAACCTAAATCAGAACTTTTAAGACAATACAAGGTATCATAACAGAAGAAAATCTTAGGGGGTGTCTGTTTAAGCTTATATAGGGCTTATATAACCCATAAGTTTCAAAATAAGCCACAAAATTGTGGCTTATGTTATATAAGCGGAACACATGAAAGCTAATAAGCCCTATATGAGCTTAAACAAACACCCCCTTAGATATAAAATAAATTCTTTTGTCTTTTAAAAAAAGGCAGCTCATTCACACACATATATAATCTACTATCTCACACAAGCTCACATATGGATCAAACTAGACTTGAACTCACAACCTCTCGGTTAATAGGTTCCCGTCACAAAGTCAAATGCCCTTTGGTAAAAAGGGGTAAACAGATTTAATCTGATTAAAGACGTCTTGTGAGGACATCAGCCTGTCTAGACAGTAGGCCGTTTGATTTTTCCATTATGTAACGCTAAGATGAAACTCTAACACTCAACTAATAATCTTAATCTAATATGCAATAATCTACTTTAAGCATCTGAGATTCCAAATATTCTAAAATTGAAACTTTTAAAGAACCATAAACAGGGCTGCTACTCTAATTCATCATAAAAAATTCTAAGATTCAGTAATCATACATAGTAAAGCATACAATAACTGAGCTACTAAACACGTGTACAGCATAAACAATCATAACATCTAGCTATACAACAATAAATAACTTAGATCTAGCAAAACTTATAAAAAGAGTAAAATAAACATACCAAAAACAGTGTTGGTTGGGTTCATGGCGACCTGGTTCTTAGCAGCATCACCAATGAGCCTCTCGGAATCAGTAAAAGCCACATAAGACGGCGTCGTTCTATTCCCTTGATCATTAGCAATGATCTCTACACGGTCGTTTTGCCAGACACCAACACATGAATATGTTGTTCCTAGATCTATTCCAATAGCAGGTCCTTCACCTTTACCAGCCATTATTATGTATTGATTTTTTGTTTGTTTGTTTGTTATCGAGTGTGTGTGTTTAAGAGAATGTGTGTGTGTTTGTGAGAATTTAGGGATTGTGATTTGTGAATGAGAAGGTGTGGTGTGGAGGGATGGTATAAATAGGGATTTCTTTTCCTGAATGGAGATGGTTTTTTGAGTTCTAGAATTCTCTTGAAGGTTCGGTTTAAGTGGGAAATTGATTTGTGGTCGACGGGTGTTGATATTCCCGCGTTACGTCACATACAATTGTTTATTACAGTAATTATTTGTCACGAGTTTCTTTTCTCAATGGAATTGCATATATCTGATCTAAATTTAAACTACTTTATTATCATTACACGTGCAGACGACGTCGTTTAAGAGGAAAAAAAATCAAAACGATGTTATTTTTTCTATAGCATGTCGTTTTGTGGTTTTAGTAATGCCGGGAACCAAAATGCTGGAATAGATTTCATTAGTAACTACAAACCCAATATTCAAAGACAAGATGCAATCGGAGGTGAGTTGATATGTTGAGATATATTTTTGTGTTGTTGCATATTGTATTTACTACATTTGCTATATATTTTTTTTTTCATTGCCTACTTTTTTTCTTATACAAGGTGTCAGCCGAATATGTTTATTTGAGTGATTGTGACCAAGCATGTAGCCAATGTGGGACGCTTTTCTAGTATGAAGAACGTGTGAAAAATAGTTCTAGAATTTGAAACACAAAGTATCATCGTTGTTGCGGAGGGGGAAGCATTGTGTTGTTTAAGGAACGAGATATTTCTGATTACATTAAACAGTTATTTAAAAATAGCCATTTAATGGAGAACATACGAGCACACAATCAAATATTCAGTATGACTTCACTGGGCACAAAAAAATTTTATCAATAACCAATGGGAGGGGTCCTTATGTATTTAAGATTTTGGGTCAAATATATCATTGGATAAGATCGTTGATGAGGTGTAATTTCTATTGGAGGTAATAAGCTAAGGGCTTGTTTTGTCATTATGGTATTTTGTGTTTCTTTGCATTTATGTTTGCAGGTTTGGAAATAAAGTTTGAAGGACTAAAGTTGACAATAGTGGAAGATGAAGGTCTATAGATGCTTAGTGGATAAAGACTAAAGACTGACTTGGTCAAGGCCTATATAAGCTTCTCTTCGTCTCATTCTTATTTAGTTTTTTAGGGTTACAACTGTGTGTGATTACACACAGTCATCTTGTTAGTTTGTTAGTCATTTTTCTCTGTAAATCTTTATTCAGATCTGTATTGTAAAACTCTCATAATGTATCAACCATAAGGGGTGGTGGGGTTGATACTAATAAAATCTATTTTGGTAAATCTGTTTAGATCATCTCTTTGTATAAATTTAACATGGTATCAGAGCCAGGTTAGATATAAGGTGTATTTGCTTTGTTAAATCTATTTTGGTAAATCTGTTTAATTGTGACTGAGGAGATATAAGGTGTATTTGCTTTGTTTTCTGTGTTGTTTTTTGCTTTCTTTGACTTGTCATCATGGCTGGTGATGGTGACAAGGGTGGTAAAGGGAGGGCATCTGGTTCAGGAGGTAGTTCTGAACAAATTGACCAGTTTGACCCAATGTACTTGCATAGTAATGATACTAATGGAATACCTTTGATAAATTTCAAACTGGAAGGTCCAGAAAATTATAAAGTTTGGTCTGCTGCTATTACTATAGCAATTCACACTAAGAATAAACTTGGTTTTATAAATGGAAAAATTGAAAGGCCTACTGAAAATGATTTTATGCAAGAACAATGGGATAGGTGTAACTCTGTGGTTTTGTTTTGGATTCTTGGTTGTGTTTCACAAGAAGTGTTTATGGGACAAATTTATTCTAAAATTGCTAAACAAGTGTGGGATGAATTAAAAGAAACTTATGATAAACAAGATGCTTCCATAATCTTTAATATGCATTATAAAATTCATTCATTCACTCAATCTGGTTTAACTCTCTCTGAATATTATCACAAGTTTAATGCTCTGTGGAGGCAATATGACTCTTTAGTCAGTTTGCCAGAGTGTACTTGTGAGGGTTCTGAGAAACTTGAGGCACATAATAAGTTGATAAAACTGATGCAGTTCTTAATGGGTTTGGATGAGATTTATGCTCCTATCATAAGTATAATCCTTACCACTGATCCTATCCCTGATGTGAAAGGAGCCTTTGCTACCTTGTCCAGGGATGAATCACACAGAACTGCTCATGTTCACAATCCTTCTAAGTCTGATAATGCTGCTTTTGTTTCTAGGACTAATCCTAGGAATACTAATTGGTCTGCTAACAAAAATTCTCTCTCTAATAATCAACCCAGAAAGCTTAATAGACCTAATTTGGTTTGTACTCATTGTAAAATGAATGGTCACACTGTTGACAGATGTTTTGAGTTGGTTGGATATCCAGCTGGTTTTCAAAAGAAAAATGGTTTTAATCAGAACAATGCTAGTAATACTTCTGTTTCAGGACAAAAGGATAAGTCTGGTAGTTCATCTAATTCCTTTACAGATGAGCAATATCAAAGACTTATGGCTCTTATCAGTGATAAATCTGGAAACAATAGTATCCCTGCAAATGTTGCAGGTACTAATTGTGTTATTAGTTTTTCTCACTCCAAATTCTTTAATCACAACACTAATAAAAGCACATATAACATATACATTGGTTGGATTATTGATTCTGGTGCAAGTCAACATATGACTTACACTGTTTTAAACATGTTTAATATCATTGATGTTTCAAAGTTAAATATGACTGTTGGTCATCCTAATGGTACTAAAGCACAAGTCACACATATTGGTAGTTTGAAGTTGACTGATAAGTTAACTATTCATGATGTTCTGGTTGTGCCAGGATATCAAGTTAGCTTACTGTCAGTTCACAAACTCAATAAGGATAACAAATGCAGAGTCATTTTTGATGAAAATATTTGTTTTCTTCAGGATTCTGTTCTAAGGACCCAGATGGGGAGTGGTAATCAAAGTAATGGTCTGTATTTTCTTAATACAGGTAAAAAGTTAACTAATAATAACATTCAAGTTTGTTGTTTATCTAAGTGTATATGGCATAACAAACCTGGTCACCCTTCAGACCAAGTTTTGAACATTCTAAAACACAAACTTAAAATTGATAATGAATCTAAAATTGATCCTTGTGATGTTTGTCATAAGGCTAAACAAACAAGGGATCCTTTTCCTCTTAGTGAACATCAAACCAATGAAATTGGACAGATTGTTCACTTAGATGTTTGGGGCCCTTATAAAGTACAAAGTAAAGAAGGGTATAAATACTTTTTGACTGTTGTTGATGATTTCTCTAGAGCTGTTTGGGTGTTTCTTTTAAGGGGGAAAACTGAGGTGTTTTCAAACATTGTCACTATCTTTAATCTGATTAAAAATCAATTTGATAAAACTGTAAAGATTTTTAGAAGTGATAATGGAACTGAGTTTGTGAATCAAAACATGGATAAGTTGTGTAAAGATAATGGTATTCATCAACAGACTTCCTGTTCTTATACCCCACAACAAAATGGTTTAGCTGAGAGAAAACACAGACACTTGTTAAATGTTGCAAGAGCCCTCATGTTTCAGGGGGGGAATACCTTTGAACATGTGGTCTGAATGCATTCTAACTACTGTTTACTTAATCAACAGGACACCAAGTTCAGTGCTATCTGGAAAGTCACCTTATGAACTAATCTATAATTGTGAACCTAATCTCTCTCTTTTAAAAGTGTTTGGATGTCTGTGTTTTTCAACAGTGTTGAATAACTCAGATAAGTTTTCTCCTAGGTCAGAAAAATGTATTTTTATTGGTTATTCATTTAACAAAAAGGGTTACAAGTTGTTTAGTTTGGAAAGTAAAAAAGTGTTTTATTCAAAGGATGTAAAATTTTATGAAACAGTTTTTCCTTTTAAACATAGTTCTGAAAATAAGGACTTTGAGTTTGAATTTCAAAACACTAATAGTCAAAACTTTTTTAATTATGGCCTAGGGACATCAGATGAACCCTATGATGATAAGAGAGAGAAAGAACCTTTTAAGGTTCCTGAAAATAGTGAAGGCATAGACCCTTCTTCACTTGGAGGCTCATCTGTGAACATTAATAAGGATGAGGTGGAGCATCCTGTGACAAACGGTAATTTTCCATCAGTGTTTTAATAATAAATATCGATTTATTATGTTCTAACTATTCAAACTGAGCATGCATGAGCTTGCATAACTATTTTCAGGAATGCGAACCCGCACATATCATTGTTTATTTTATCAGAAAATGTGAACATTTTATTTTCCAACTATTACTGATCATTGTTGATCAAACACGAGAGGTTATCTCGCACCAAACACCACATGTGTACCAGCACTAATTTAGTAAGGCCAAACACTCAATCGTTGAAATCAAAGCTGAAAACGATGATTTTATAATTTTTATTATAATGCACACTTGGAAACAACGAGGGTAGTATTCACGACTACCCGGGACCTCATTTATAATAAACTGGAACCCAACAAAAAAATCTTGGAATACGTTTGAATACCAGAGAGTGTTGCAAAACTCAAAACCCTTACATAATTTACCTCACATTTGTTTCATATACTTTACCCTAATTTAAACTACAAAAATAACCAAAAGTAAATAAATACAAAGTGTATTAAAAAAATAAATAAATAAAAATTAAAAAGAGCAAAATTACAAACCGTCCTTGTGATAAGATCCACCACCGACCCCTCTCTTCCAACGTTTTGCTATCCCCTCCCCTCTCTCTCTCTCTCTCTCTCTCTCTCTCTCTCTCTCTCTCTCTCTCATCCAGCGTTAAAAAAAAACTCACCAGATCTGTTTCTCTGCATCCTGTTGCTACGCTTCAAGACTTCCCCCACCTCTTCTTATTCATCTCAGGGTAACCACGAGGGTGGTCACAACAACACCAGACCCTCTTGTCTCTTTGGGAGTCAGCGAAACAGGTTGAGGCATGGAGGGGTCGACTACAGTAAATGGTTTCAAGATAACTGACATCAAGGGGAGATGGAATCAAACCCATCTTATTTATTCTTTTTAAAAACCCAACTGATTCACACAAGGTTCCACACACCCAAAAAGTTTTCACAACAAAATTCATAGTTGGTTTTCTAAGGAGATCAAGTCTGTATCAAAGAGGTGTGGGGAATACTTGTTGATTCGGATTCGGGCTCTTTTCGATTCTTGGTCTCTTCTGTGATCGACTTCAGCTGGTTGTAAGGGTTCTAATCTTGTTTTCTTGTTCCATTAAATCTTTAACTAATAGTATATGTTATTTAGTTTTGTCATTCCTGATTTTTGGATAAACAATTGAATATATGCGTTTGTAATTAAAAAGGGATACGATGAGCCTTTTTGTGATCAAATCGAGTTAGTCATGAATCATTGTGTTGAATTAGTTAAACCTTGTTATTGTTGAATCGGTTAAATGATTCTAATTTTTGTGTTGTTGTTAGTTGAACCTTGTGTGGCTCTTAATAAATTCATAACCAGAAACCTGAGCATTGGCTTATTTTGGATGGTGCTTATTATCGTTTTGCTTACGTCAGTGGCTTATTTGTCATTATAAATCTTGGGGTATAAAGGATTTTTGAAACAAAGTTTGGTTGGTTTTTGGTTTTGGTTATGCGTTAACTGCTTATTATGAGTTTCCTCCTCCTCTCCTTGCGACAGCCCACACCGAGAGGTCTCATGTTCGAGCCTCGGTGTGGCCAAATCCACTCTTCACTATTGCGTTTTCTTTCTGATGGTAATTAGTATACCAGGCAACACCCTTCTTTCTTTCTCTTTTGTACCTCGACACCAATAGAAAAAAAAAAGAGTTTAACATTTTCTTTACCTGTAAATTGAATATGTTCTTGTAAATGGGCTTGTGTGTGTATGTCGAGCCCAACAAGCCTAGGCATGGTGCGTCCGAATTATATATAGCAGGTTTAAAATCTTGTGTTATAATATAACAATAGGATGCGTTGAGTTGAACCAGTTGTGTAAATTACTTGTCATAATGGAGTGCGCTTGAACTGATGGTGTAAAGCAAATATAAACATTTTGAAAAGAAACATAAAGTTTGCAAGGTGTGTGTCAAATGAAATGGCCTAGTAAAACGTGTACCCGAATCGTAAATAAAATTAAGTCACGGTTGTTGTTTTCCTAACATATTTCACGACTCACTCATATACTTGTTCTCGACTCATTTATTCCTTAAACTTACTAAACATACTTTATAACTCAAAAGTTTATATATACGTAACACATAGAACCATAAACTCTTCTATATATTTACACCCATAAACTTTTATACGTTTGAAATTTATAAAGAAACTAAACTTTTAAGTTTAAACATATTGACTAAATTACATCACCCTATATAAACTTGGTGTGTGTTATGAAGACGTATATGAATTATAAAACGGCTACTTACTTAAACTTATACCTTGTAACTTATAGTGACCACGAGAAACAAAAATGCTTACACGGGTCATGCCCGATTTTCATCGTGATTATATATACACTTATAAATCCAATTAAATGATAATAATAATTATTTCTATAAACCATCTTTTGACTAATAAACCATATGTATGTAATCACTCTTCCATATTTTTCGATGACACCTTATAATCATTTATGATTATCTTTCCTTACGTTGCCTTTCGGATACTTGTTCAACGAATACTTTTCGTCATATATACCTCCTACTTCTATATGTGTCTGCGAATGCACTTCCAAGAGCCAATCCTTGCCAACTTCTATAAAACGATTTAAACTTAAATGCTGCCACACAAGCAACAATAACAAAAAACTTTTGAATTTAATTAAACTTCGTTGAGTCTTAAACATAAACTATGAACTAAATCATGCCTTACTAATCTAGGTCGCGTGTTGGTGCCACACTCTATTTGACTCACTTGGTTTACGACATACTCTACTGAGGTGAGTTCATGGCCCCTACTTTTACTAGCTTTATAAATGTTTTGGGGGAGAATACATGCTCATTTTTAACTAAACTCAATGCTTGTTTATACATAAACTCATTACTTGTTCTTACTTTAAAACATGAATTATTTACCTATTGCATACTGGATTTCCTTATTATGGACACAAGTGTTTAAATCATATATGTGAGTTTATAGCCCCACTTTTTTTTACTTACCTTGCTTGGCAAAACTTGGGGTGAGAAACATGCAAAACACTTTCACGGACCACACTGAAACTTATGCTTTATTCAACTATTACGCGGATTAGCCTAAGCCCTTGAATCCCACTATGCCCAAACTCATGAACCATCAATTCCTGCTGGGAAGCGCGAATGTTATAAATAGATCTATTGGTGGTGACTCCCCCGTTCGGTTTGACCGGATAGGCAAACGCGAGCGTATAACATGTCGAGTTACAAGTGTATCGGGATAAACACTTGCCGGGCCTTTATACTTAACATGCTTCTAGAGCATGCACACTGTCGTAGCTTCGGTTGCATGAGCTTAGTGCTAGCGTAATAGACTAATTACTATGTGACATTATATTCATTGTAATGATCACACACTCAACTCATGGTCCACAATTCTAATTTTCACCGTAAGGTAAACACTATTTTCATGACATTGTGAGCCACACAATGGTCACAAAACTCTATTGAACTCATAATACTACTGTTTTATTTTAAACCTATGAACTCACCAACCTCGTGTTGACACTTTTTAGCATGTATTTTCAGGTTTAAGGCGATAGCTAAGTATTGAAGGTTTTGGCATGGCATGGCATGGTCATAGACAACTCTGACATATGTTTGGGACCGCTTAAACTCTTTTATGGGCCTATATCTCCGTACTATTTTTGAACGATGTAAATTGAATATTTTGATAACGAAATTTATTCTAAATGGTTGAGATGAAAAACCGTTCTTTGTACTTGTGTTATGATACCAATTGAGTAGCACCCCATGACATGTATGCTTCCGCTGGACCCTAATTTTGGGGGTGTTACACATCCTGATGTCACAACTGATGATGTCAACATTGAAAAAGAGGAGAATGCAACACTTGATGACAATGATAAAATATCTGAGGGTGATGACGACTATTATCAAGAGTTTAATGATATGTTTCATGAAACTATTATAACACCTGTGGTGACTCCAGAAAGATTAGCAAACATGAGAACTTATAAAAGACATTCTAGTAGAAAGTCTGTTCCTCCTGTTAAACTAAGTGATTATGTTCTGGATGGAAAAGTAAAATATGGAATTGATAAGTCTGTTAATTATAGTAAGCTCAGCAAGGAAAATTATGCGTTTTCCACTAGTCTTAATAAAATCATTGAACCTAAAACTTATGCTGAAGCTTGTAAAAATCCTAAATGGAATGATGCTATGAATGATGAGGTTGAAGCATTAAACAGAAATGAAACTTGGGAAGTTGTTGAACTCCCTGTTGGGAGAAAAGCAATTGGATCCAAGTGGATTTGGAAAATTAAGTATAAATCTGATGGAACAGTTGAAAGATACAAAGCAAGGCTTGTTGCAAAAGGTTATGATGAGACGAAAAGTGTACCCGTTTTAAGGGGTCATTTAAGCCCTAATTCGAGTAAATATGATCAAATATTGCCCTAAATTGTTCCTTTTGTCATTTTAGGTACTTTTGAGAAGAATTCTGGAAAACATGCATATTTGGACGTTTTTGGAACATAAAAGTGAAGAAAACGACAAAGTCTCAAAAGAAGCTGGATTTCCTACCTGACGGCGTCAGAGTCACAAGGTGACGCCGTCAGCCAACGTTGACAAAGGAGTGAAATCAGATTACACTAGACGCCCTATGAAGAAAACAAAATGTTTACACCTGACGGCGTTAGGTGTTAGAGAAAGTAGGCCGTCAGGTGTTAACTTAAAGAGTGACAGCCCAGAGCAAAATAAAGAGTGACGGCGTCAGAAGTAAATCTAGGCCATCCGAGAACCCTAATGACGGCGAGTTGACGGCGTCAGAACCCATAACCTGACGCCGTCAGAATGTAAAGTCTATATATACTTTTCTATTTTTCATTCATTAGTGTGGAACTTTGGTGGAACTTTTGGTACAAAC
>LBNU01003198.1:0-16977 GCA_014162995.1 Artemisia annua
CATTTTCAGACAATTTGATTAATACATGACAAAAGTCTGGGCATTGAATTAGTGTTCTAGGCCATAAAAACAGTGCTGTTATGTGCCTAACCTGTATGTGCCTTTGTACAACTTTGGGTTTGGTATGTAATTGGTTTATGCGTGATTGCCAGATACAGGAGTGCCGCCTGAATGCATCATGGGACCATCACAAAACTACAACTTAAAAAAATGTGAAAAAAAGAGTATGCGGCAATGATCAAAACTTGTATTATTCAATCAGTATATATTACAGAGTACAGACCTCAATGGCCAAACAACACTTTTTCAATGGGAAAAGGGATATCAATAAAGAAAGATTAAATCATTAAATAAAACCTTTGAATCTCAGAGAATTCCAGTTGAAGATTTCTCCTTTTGAGTCTACACTTTGACTAAACCGTCCCGACTATATATCATTTCCAAAACCGACTAAGCTGACCATAAGCTCTGGCCTGATCATAAACTTTCAAAGGGCTGAGATCTTTACCCAAATTTACAAGCTGGATCATACAATCTCTTTATACATAACAAGCTGGTACACGATTCAAGTTTTGCTACAAGGTTTTTTGCCTCCGTCCTCCGTGGTCGACACTTCTTTTGACAATAAACTTACAGTGTTTAATGGGAGTATTTCCCTGTATAACTTATCCTTTAAGAAAATTGTGGGCAGATATGAATTCCTGATTTACAACACGTCAGAGCAATGCATACAGTGTTGGTCGATAAGCCTGGCTACTAGGCTCTCAGGCTTAGGAACTATAGAAGATGTTAAGCTGTTCCAGAAATGAAATGCTAACGATTCATCAAGAATCTTCTGATATAATACATCTTGATCGGCTCTTTCAGTATCCGTTGCTGGTGGGGTGAAATATCTACATAAAACATACAAGTATCAACACGCATGTAACATGAACAAGATATTGTACAAGCATCAAATAATTGCAGAAACTAAAAACTATGTAAAGTGAGCACAAGAAGTTTCTTTTCTTATAACTCGTGGCATGCTTTACAGGATCATGACTTTTATCTTCCATGCATCTCTCGTATCACATGTGAGTATGTGATGAACTATGGCTTTTAATGCTATTATTCTAGTCATATAATAAATTGCGCCAGAGTATGCAGTTGTTTATGATCAACTTGATATATAAGAGTCCCATACAACCGGCCATCAAAACAAACTGCATGGAACAACTACAATCATGAACCTAATTCTGATCATAATGATTGTTTTTATTTGCAAAACTCAGGTTTTTGATTTGATTTGAGTGAGAGGAAAAGACAGTTAAGTCAAACGGCAGGGCCAAAATTTTCATCGTCGTCAAGTTTTATCTCAAGGGTTGTCCCTCTGGGTATATTAGTGGGGTGTTCAGTCAATGTTCTTGGCCTGAAGGTGCAATCACAGGGCTACCAAGATAATGTGCTGAAAGACTTCGTCTGAAACCTTAAGGGCATGAAAATCATCTGATATGAATCATATTATATTCCTGTAGATAAGTATTAATATTATTATTAGGTGAGTCTTATTAGATAATGATTAGGAATTAGAGTTTTATTAGGAATGGAGTCTTGTTTAGAAATCTATAAATAGGGCATTAGGTATGTAACTTTGATTATGTTGAATGAATGTTAAGTATTGATTTGTTAATCAATCGGGGAGTCGGTTTATCTCACTAATATAAACCATTGGGGGGTTGGTTTATCTCATCAAAATAGACCATTTATCTTGTTAATTGTTATTTTCATCTCTTTTATCGATCCGGTTCATATCATCATCATCATCTATCCTATTATCGTCCTATAAACCTCTTTATTTTATTAACAATACCAGCAATCAAAACTTTGCATCATAACTGGCTACACCAACTTTGCCAAAAAGGTTCTCATGGAATTTGGTGAAAATCTGCCTATAACCAGAGTCAATGCCGTGTTTTAAAAAAATGAATAATAATGCCATACAATCATGTTCGTCTATTATTTCTCCACCATTAAAAAGCTATCCCGTTGAATAGTGGTCTAACTTCACCAAGATTATTATGCATTTCATGGTCATCATTACATAAATCAGAAAAAGCAAACCTACAGCTAGCATCCTTCTTATCCCCCCTATGAACGAAGAATGATATGTTGGCATAAATTGCTTGGACAAAGGCATAATCATAAGTAGCAAGTAGCAACACACACATATACATTCAACTTTTGGAATAATAGGATTATGATAAGAATACCAGTGCAAGTTCATACCTTGTGATATTCTTACGACTTATAGGAAAGAAAGAGAAAAAGGGTTGCAGTTTCAGCTCCATCTGATTCTTGACGCCATTTTCTTCATGCAGAAACTTCTTTCCTACTCTGGTCAACAGATCAGCTCCATTCCACCTTAAGCTAGTATCATCATAACTTGCATAAAACTCCATCAAGCACTCCATTATGAATGGACTGTAAAAAGCTTCAAAGTATTATCAACTATAAAAACGATAGAAAGTGACCAAAAAAGTTTAACACAATTATCTGCACACTCGATGCAGAAAATATATCAAAGACGAGAAAATAACTGACAAATAGACTCTTAAGCTACCTGTGCTTCCTAAATGCCATCACGGCTCCATTTAGGTTACTATCAGATGATTCATCCTCCAGGCCCACCATATTTGATAGAGAATCAAGTGGTCTCATCACTTTAACATCAGAATCAAGATAGATCCCGCCATACCTGGTTACAACAAAGAAAATGCATTAATTTACAATCAAGATATATCCCGCCACATTCCTGCTACACCATCTAGTAAGTATAAATATTTTATTTTTGGTGACTCAGAGGTAGAATCGATAAACTGGATATAACTGGCCGGTAAAGGAATCAAACTTATGACGATTTGTGTGTGTTTGTATATGTCCGCTAGTTGAACTTGACATATGTTTTACGTGATGAATGGGGATATAAAGTTGGTGATGTAGTCAATTTTTACATCTATGGATACCAAACCACATGTAAATACGTATGTCACTTTAACCAGACAAATTCCTCCAACCTATATTAGATTTAAACAGGGATTTGCCAAAATTTCCTAAAGCTCATCCCCTAAATTTATGAGATTATATATGGTCGTCTCTCCTTATGTCTTGCATCTACCATCTTACGGTATACTTTAGTAAATGGCTAAACAGATTCAACACATACACACTCATATCACCTCAAAATGTCATAGAGTGGTGTGTAATAAACTAATAACCCCTATACATCCATAACTTGCAACGTTGTAACATGTTATTATAACTGTATGTAGTACTTTTCCCTAAACAAATACATGCTCTCATAGTCTCATCATATTTCTAATGCAGTGCCTATATTTGTTTTTGAATAATATAGCAAGTGCATGTAGTCAGACCTCGTAATAATATCCATTCAAGCGGACTCTCTCAAGTAAAGGTTATCTAGAACACTGCCACTCGTATGGTTCCCACTCCTTTATCATGTAAGCTCCAAAACAACTTTCTCATACTCTAAACAATTGTTCCTCGGTGCCAGTCTCATAAACCAAATATTTGATCCTCAGCCTATGGCTCAAATTAACATTTTTACTATTTCTCAAACCTTACCTAGGGATCAATTTCGTCTCCTAATATAAAACGCCAAGCTAGTTGGTAGCTGGCAATTGGCAGGACTGGCGATATTGGTGGTGCGTGCATAGAATTATCAGTGGTTATCAAGGCCTATCATGTCTTTAGAAATGTGTGAGTTTGTTTGCTGCTCCAAAAGAAGCAGATATGAAACTCTGTTAATCTACATACACATAACCACTATTTCCCAAAAAGAGCCTAGAAATCATGGTTCGTACTTCAGTTCAAAATTTCTTACTTGTAAAGTGCAGCAAGGCGGATAAGCTCGCTATAATGAGTAGGATAAAACTTTGTCTTTCTCCACTCAAACCAGACAGAAGCAAATTCATGGGTTGGCGTGTCTTTCAGCAACTCATCCAGATTTGGCATGGCAACAGCAATCTTGTAACTACAGAACAGATCAGAATTTGCATACGTCAGCTTCTTCATGTGTGATAAATAACCATGCACTAATCATTATCACAGGAACACCAAAACTAACACTATAACTAATGACAGAACAATTAGAAATAAGAAATTATAGTATGGCAATTATTGAACCCGAAAATATACTTTGAAGGCAAATTTGGGGAAACAGTGAGAACTAACGAATTTACAAAACATTAAACTACAAGGGAGAGCATAGCAAGTCACTAATCGCTAACAGTTAAAAAAATATTCTTTTATATGATAAACAGAAAGCAACTATACGGTTATACCATGTGAGCATAATTTTATTGATCAAACAAACATACTTTAAAGGGACATAAATAAAGAAATTACCCTTCTTTCACAAAACCATCAAAGAAATTAAGCTCAATCGTTTCAGAAAACACCACAACACAAGCATCCCGATGATGAAAAAGCAAACTCTCAAGTCCACGTTGATTCCTAACACTAAACATCCACGGCGGCGAATTCCACACCATAAACACCCTCATCGCACACTTCCCTTTCCTAAAAAACGCATCCAAAAAATTAGAAAACGATAACCGAGAATCCAAACCAGGATAATAACCCCATCTCTTCCCATCCGCATAAATTTGACCCTCAATCTGTCTAATCCCAACATTATCATCCAACGTCCTACGCTCAGCTACTTTCGGCACTGGATTACTATCCGACACACCTAACGCCTCCTTCTTAGTACTAAACGGCACTTTCTTAAAATCACTAACAATCCGTTTCAACATCATCTTATCACCTCTAGTAAATCCACTAACACCGCTCCCAACCATATCAGGATCCTGCAAAAACGGATGATTCAACGGATTCAAGAGCTCCAAATTTGACTTAAACATCCGATCCCGTCTCAAGAAATCACTCTTCTTCTCAAACCAATCCCCCCACCCTTCCCTCAAAACCGAAGCTTTCAACAACAAAGCATCCTCAACCCCTCTCACCTTAACCAGCTTCCTCCTAACATTCTCATCCAATGCCACGTCATCACTACCAAATCCTACGTTAAAACCATCCACATTGTTATTATTATTACTAGATTCAAAAATGGAGTTTTCATAATCTTCCTCCTCCTCCTCCCACTGATCAATGGACCGCTTATCAAAACCGCGACGGATCACGCCTTGGACATGGTCAAAGTAGTACTTTTTCTTGACGACGTCGTCAGGGGATGTGATGGTGACGTCATCTTGAGATGTGATGACGTCATCACCATTGTTTTGGAATTTAGGAAGTGGGTTTTGAACTGGGTTGGTGGTGGTTTTGGAGGTGAGACGGAGGTAGAGGATGGTGACGGAGAGGAGGAGGAGGAGGGTGGCGGAGAGGGTGAGGATGTGGGTGGAGTACCGTGGTCGCCGCCGTGACCGGAGTCTTTTTAACANAAAAAAAAAAACGCTAATAAAAAAAAGTACGAACTAAATAAAACACAACATCACACAATTATTCAGTCTTCACGAGGAGGCAACCCAAGTTTCTTGATGATTCGGTCCTTTTTTATATTAACCAACGCCACATACTGTGGATCTTTGCCGTTAGTGTCGAGCAACAAAAATTCAAGCTCCCTCAACCTCTGTTGTGTGTATGCGTTTTCGGTTGTCGCCTGATACGCCTTGGCCGCATCTACACGTTTTGCCCGATACTCTTCGCGCATAACCTCCCCGAAATTGATAGAAGAAAAGGAACCTCTGATGCCACTCGTGCCTCCGGTGCTTGTTGTTGTCTCGGATTTTTGTTTCTTCGAAGCCCGTTTTTTCCAATAGGCCGTGGTATTTCATCATGACCAAACAACGCCTCGTTTGGCTTGGGACGTCGCCGGTTAAATCAATCGGGTCCGGCGAGTTCCATTTGGAATGTTTACGCAAAACGTTCCAAGCATCTTCATTCGAGAACGGCGTGTTGCCGCTTTCTTCACGATAGTAGCGGTTAGCCCGTTGTAGGATATCAATTTCACTTTCCCCACTTTTTTGGTCGCGGTGCGCCCGTTTGTATGCAGCGTTGAACTTAGTGCAATCACGGTTCAACGTTTTCTATTTGGATTGTAGCATATCTTTGTTGCGGGGTCTTGAATTTACTCTATTGAACTCCGCTTTTATACGTTGTCATAACGTATCGCGAGATTGGGAACGGCCGACACACGAATCCTCTGAACATACCACCCAACAATCGGCAAGTAATTTTTCTTCACTTGGCGTCCAGCTTTGCTTCAACTTTTCAGCTTGTTCTTCAATGCCCTCGTCTTCTACAGGTTCTTTGGATTTTTTGACTTTCGTTTACCACCGCTTTTCAGTTTCATAAGAGAAGTAGGTGTTTCCGGAACTTCATTTGTTTCCGTTTGGGATTGTTGTGATGGTTGAGTGAATTGAAGATTTTGAAAATTGGAGTTTATGGTGTTTTGTTGGCTTTCTCGCCAATATTGATATTCTTGATGTTGTTGGAAAACTTCTTCACTCGACATACCCAATTCGGATTTGACGACGAACCCACGTTTGGGTTATTCCAATTCGGATTTTTAGAGAAAACCGCTGTATGGGTTATCCCCATCCATCCAAGGAGATTACGGTAGATAGAACGAGTCGTTTGTTGTTGTTGTTGTTCACACCGAGATTTTTTTTTTTGTTTGGTATAAATATACATAGGGTGTATTGTAGATGTATATATGAGTAGTGGAAGTGTGATAAAATTAAAAAAATTATTGGTGTGGGGTAATGATTATTTAAGTTGTATTTAAATGGGTTTTAAATCATGTATAGGTTTTTTTTTTTTTTTTTTTTTTTTTTTTTTTTTTTTTAAATTTTAATAGCCGTTGTATGTAACGGATATATGAAAACCATAGGGGCTAAAATGATTTTTTTTTTATTTTAATTTTTTTTTTAATATCAATACTAGGTTTCATAATGTAACGTTTGTAGTGACCAAAAATAAAAAAATAAAAAAAAAAATAAAATAAAAAAAAAAATAAAAAAGCGTATGCTTTAACTCTTAGCGGTTATTCTTTGCCGAGCTTCATTAACGCCGAAATGACTTATTCACCCCTGTAAGGTACTGATTTAAACTTCAAGATGTGTATATAGCTAACGTGGGGTATCAGTTTAATGTTTAACTCCTTTTTACTTAGAGAAGTGAGGTGGTGTATATCAATTATATTACAAAAGGAAACACATAATGGTTATGTACTAATATAAGGTTAAATTATAAAGTGTATGGAAGGATTGGTGGGGAGTGACATGTGTCAAACCCATGCCACATCATAATGACCCGTGTCCCTCATAACTGACATCATATTTTTTTTCTTGACTCGGTAGGAATCGAACATGTCCGCGATTAAACAATAAATAGTCTCTTTCCCCCTTTAATAATGATTTTTTTTGCTATAGAAATTTTTATCTTTCTCCTTTCCGTCCGTCCCATTCTTTTTACTGAAAGTCAAGATTATATTTTAATATGAATATCACTAAATATATAGAAAAAAAAATAAATAAGAAAAAAATAACTGACAAATTCAATGTAGAATAAATAAGATTACTGCTCATGATATAAAGAGAGAATGATTGTCATCCATTCATATGGTTTACATTGTCTAGTAGAAACTACATTAAGTGTTGCCCTGATACTTCTTAGGATGTGGGTTGTGTCCAAACTGCTTATTTCCTGTGGTTTTTAAATCTTGTCTAAACATCTAAATCTTCATAGACCCGTGTAATAGGTATACTGAGATTAGCCGTTAACTGCAACATCCTAAAAATCATAAGTTTTATGGCCCCTTTTGCAGAATTACATGTATATGTACTAGCTACATAGTTTAAAATCTATTACTTTTTTTTACTAGTTTTGTCGACTCTTTCCACTTTTAAATATTATAGTATACTGCATCATTAGTTATAATGTTCAGTGCAATCACTATGCCTGCGTGAACTTTAACCATAATGCACTATAATTTTATACCTGTTGATGCGTAAACTTTATAATTTGATGGCCATAAATTTTGGGGGAAAAAATTTTTTGGGAAATATTATATATTTTTTGATTTGGCGGAAACTTTATTTTTCTTTTGTGGTGTAATACATCTCTCTTTTTTTTTTTTTTTTTTTTTTTTTTTAATCCAATTTGTGCTCATTAAACAGGTTTCTCACCATCTTTTTTATCCGGCCTGTGCTCGTTAAACAATTAGAAAAAACTAAAACCATTGAAAAACATATAGGGATATATGTCAACCAAGTCTTCAAAATCATATAACTCTAAACAAAACTATTTTAAGTTTGAAGTTCAATGACAACAAATTTTAACCATCAATTGCTGACTTACCTTTTAAACATCATTTACATCAGTTAATGTTAGTTTTATAATTTGGAAATTAACCATATACCTTAGATGTCCACATACGGTGGCATTCCTAGTAAAGTATTGCCATATCTCTTTAGTTCACGTTTCACACAACCATTAAGTTAAATCGGCATATCATTTCATAAAAAATGGCCAACCACTCAATTCAAATAAATAATGTACTGAAAACGTAAAAACAAAAGTAAGAATTCATGATCATAAGCTTGACATCTTGTATTACCTGATTGCAAGAGAGTAAGGCTATGTTTGGCGCAGAGCTTTTTGGAGCTTTTTGGGGCGATGAGTGGTGAAAAATGAGCTTTTTGATTTTTAGTGTTCGTTTGGCAAAAGAGCGGTGAGCTTTGCTATTTTTTAGGAAAACTCATTTTTCCAATGCTTCTTTAAGAAGCTGTGAGCGGTGAGCAGTGAGGTGTGGCCACAGCTCACAGCTACTGCTCACTGCTACTGCTACAGCTACAACAGCTCACAGCTATTTTTGCCAAACATAGCCTAAGTCATTAGAAGAAGAATTACAATTACATTCTCCAAGCAACCATATTTGTTGCAACCATTTTTGAAGGCTAGTACCATAACGAAGCAGGAGCTGTTCGGTCCCAGCCAATGGAAGATTCTTTAGTTCATCGTCTGTTAGCTCTAAATCTGCATAAATAAATCCAAATATTACAAAANTTTTAAAATTTTTTTCCACAAAAAATTTTAATATTAACATTTTATTTTAATTTTAAAACTTTGGTAAAATTGTTAATTTTTTAAAAAAAAAAAAAAAAAAAAAAAAAAAAAAAAAAAAAAAAAAAAAAAAAAAAAAAAAAAAAAAAAAAAAAAGTCATTGCAACAGTAATGATAATATTACATTTAATTTAGCAATGTATACTAAATCTGTTATGTTGTTTACCACTCTTGGCTACTCTTGATGAAGGTTATTAGTTGTCAGGTGGTTGCTCTACTGTTTTATTGGTTGATCTTATGCCAGACTATACTCTCCTAATGGAGATGGCCACTGCTTTGGGATTGAGTAAAACAGTCGACATTGTGTTTGCCAAATTCTTGTAATAGGCTTAATAGCAAAGATAATTAGCATAAGCTACCACCCCAAGCCCACTAAGAAGTTGTTTAAAATCCTATACATAACGCTTTAAGCAACCACATAATATGGTCCATAGACCAACTATATCATATACACTTTCACAATCGTTGAACCAAGGACAATAGTGCACAATTCTGCTATTTTAAAACGACTAAAAACCTGACCCAAACTACCAAAATGGGTAATAACCGTACTACGAATATCAAAATGGGTAAGAATTGGGCCCACTACATCAAAATGGGTCAAAACTTGACCATTATTTCAATATAAGAACCTGGTCTAGTAATCAAAATGGGTAAAAAAAATTAACCGATGCTATCAAAATGGATAAGTATCTAATAAACTAATCAAAATGGATACGTATCTAATCCACTATTCAAAATGGGTAAAAAAAAACTACGCATACTATCAAAGTTGATACATGGTCACTCTATAGTAAAGTATAGAAAAGATAAACCAAGATTTACTCCAACAGAAGTAATGAGGTCAGAAGAGGAGAAATGCTCAATTTTAAATGGTGAGAACTACGGTTACTCCAAAATATGCATTAACATTTAACTGAAGATACCACACTTTAAAGTGTACCTGCACGAAGTGTTCAACCAATATCACGTTGAGGTCCAATAGCTGACTCAACATCAACCCCTCTTCATGTAACACCATAAAAAACATCCATTAGCGCATCAAACCCCCATCATAATCAGTCTCGGTCGCTATACTCGAAGTTATCGCACTTGCAATTGCAGCCTAATGCTCCCTAAATTCCAAAGTTTCAGGCTACAGTTATGATCCAAGCTTCTTTGAATGATCAGCAAAATTAAGCACAAAGAAGATAAAGGTCTCAAACGACTGTCAAACTTTTTCAAAGCACCTTCAATCCACAAGCTATTAGCAATAAGCCTGCACATAAAAGAATACTAAGAAAAAAGCAATGTATAAATGGCTAAAATATGCTGATTGAACCAACGAAAAATTATAAGATTTGTTACAATATATTAAAGATCATACGATACTTCTTTTACTTAGGCCACTTGTTTTATGCCTAATCCACACTATTTCAGGTTCATAACTACTCTTAGACAATGACTCCTTCAATAACCCTCTTGTTTTACGCCTAAAGTGATGTTACATTACTTGTTAAAAATCTATACCAACATAGCGCATCGTAGGTCTCAGATATCAAATTTGACACATTGGCATAACGTTAGCAAAAAGAACTAATGTTAGGTGTAGTCCTCACCCATCAAAAAACTATCACNCAGTCTCGGTCGCTATACTCGAAGTTATCGCACTTGCAATTGCAGCCTAATGCTCCCTAAATTCCAAAGTTTCAGGCTACAGTTATGATCCAAGCTTCTTTGAATGATCAGCAAAATTAAGCACAAAGAAGATAAAGGTCTCAAACGACTGTCAAACTTTTTCAAAGCACCTTCAATCCACAAGCTATTAGCAATAAGCCTGCACATAAAAGAATACTAAGAAAAAAGCAATGTATAAATGGCTAAAATATGCTGATTGAACCAACGAAAAATTATAAGATTTGTTACAATATATTAAAGATCATACGATACTTCTTTTACTTAGGCCACTTGTTTTATGCCTAATCCACACTATTTCAGGTTCATAACTACTCTTAGACAATGACTCCTTCAATAACCCTCTTGTTTTACGCCTAAAGTGATGTTACATTACTTGTTAAAAATCTATACCAACATAGCGCATCGTAGGTCTCAGATATCAAATTTGACACATTGGCATAACGTTAGCAAAAAGAACTAATGTTAGGTGTAGTCCTCACCCATCAAAAAACTATCACTCACTAACACGTCAATATCACATCATCTCTTTTTTCTCTCATTCATTCGTCACTCATACACACATAACCATCACTCACCATTTACTAACATGCAAAATATATACAGAACACTCACTTGCATTTTGGTCCAGCCACAACGTTGACTGAACAACGAAAAAACTTGCCTTGTTAGCTACCACATTTTATAAATAATTATCTTTATAAGCAAAGTTTAAGGTGATACCATGAAATCTTACATAGCCCTATTGTTACAAATTTACAATCAATAGAGATTAAAATACCCAGAATAGGAAACATGGAAAGACACCCTCAAAGAAAATTAGATATCAAAGTCAGCTTAGAAAAAAGTTATCAAAAGGCTATTTATATAGACTAGAACGGTACCCACGCAATGCGGCAGCGGGTACCGTGTGTTTATATTTTGCGTTATTTGGTTACACATTTAGTTATCTTCATGCTTTATAAGTAGAAATATTAGAGATGGTTAAGCCAAATGATTTTAGTTTGAACAACCAACCGCTTCCTAACAAACTTCCTAACCAACTTGCTTCCTAACTAATTAATTTTGAAATCTTTCCATAATAAGTAAGAAAAAAGTCTGAATTTTAAGCCTTTCTAATTATAGAATAGTCCCAAATGCATTATATAGTAGTAAGTAGTAAGTATAGATATAGATATCTTAGTTGGAAGGATAAATAATAAACACATGTCAGAATATCTATCACAGATCTAATAATGTTTTAAATATTCTATCCGAACATGATCAGAATTTCAGATACAACAATGATTTTTTTGGTTAGATAAAAGATCACCATTCCTAACTTCAGTTACTTAATTGCAAGTGAAAATCTAATTTTTCAATGTTATATGATCAAATTGAAGATGTACATCCAAACACTCCCTAAATATGATTCAGTTAATTTCTTCACATCACAGACGCGTAAAAACTATACCGAACAATACACACAGAACCTAATAAATGGGGTACACAGCGTATGTTGAAAAAAATAAAGTTTTTGTCATCTTAAATTCAAAAGTGAGTGTCGATTTAAGTTGAAATTTACTAAGCAATCAAATAACTGACGCAGCTTACACACCATATTTAAACCAAACCAAGATAAACACATAATTATAATTTTTCTATACAAATTTCATGATGAAAGATCAAAGGCAGAAGCTTACCGAAAAAAATAAGATTCCTGTTGGCATGTCTGAAAATGAATTACATTAACAAGTCGAAAATTGTAGACCAGAATGAGGAGTTTCAAGCGCTGCAAGTAAATCACTACACACGATGCTTGCTTCTCCTGAAGTTTCTTGAGAGAAATTCGGTAAAAGCTCCATAACATCAACATCTTCAGAAGTATGACAAATACACGTCAAAATAGTTGATGTTAATGTTGAGTCAAGTACAATCCCCTTTTTAGCCATTTCACGAAGTAACTTAAAGATCTCATCTGTTTCACCTTTTTCACATAAACCTTTTAACAAAGAGTCATATACGTATTTATCTGGCTTAAAACCCCGAGAAACCATAACTTTCAACATGCTATTTGCCTCATCCAATTCACCTAGCTTGCAATACCTATTTATCAATATAGAGAACGTGTATTTATCAGGTTCCACAATCTTTTCACGCATCATTGTTAGCAATTTGTTTGTATACTCCATGTTCCCTGCTTTGAATGACGAATCGATTATGATATTAAATGAAGTGACATCAGGCTTGCAATTTTCGTCTCCCATTTCTTGAAACAACATTGTTGCTTGTTCTAAACTACTTTCTGTGCACAATGCCAACATCAGTGCATTGTAGTCGCACACGTTAGGAGGTGGACCATGGTTTTTTATTCGAGTAAAAATCCCTTTTGCAATGTTAATCATACCTAATTTGCAGAATCCGCTAATGATCTGACTAAACGAATACGAGTTTGGACTTAATCCCAGTTGGATCATTTGCTTCCATAATCCCATAGCTTTTTCAACTTCACCGTTCGTCAGGTAGGCATCAATAAGTGTATTATAAGTTACTACATTAGCATCAAATTTATCCGTAAGCATCTTCTGGTGAATCTCTTCTGCCTCGCTAATACGGTTTTCTTTACAAAGACCTTGGATCATCAAATTATGCGTCTTAACATCAGGTTTAACGTCACCCCTGTCAGTCAACAAGTTATAGAGTACTAGTGCATCATTAACCTTCATCTGGTCACAAAGTTCCTTAATCAATTGATTATAAAAATTTATCTCAGGCTTCTTTTCCTTCTCAATCATCGTTTTTAATAACCTAAAACAATCTGCCACTAACCCCTCCTTACATAAACCGAGAATCAAATACATGTATGTTGCGCCATTAGGCTCGTGACCCCTTTCTAGCATCACATTAAGTATGCTTAAACCTTTCTTAGCCTTCCTATTACGACAAAGGCCAATAATCAAACACGAATAAGTAACAACATCCGGCAAAATCCCTTGTTCCATCATATCATTTAAAACACCCATAGCATCTTGAAACTTCCCGTTTTTAGAATAACCATGAGCCAAATGATTATACGTATCAATAGTCGCCTTAACCCCTTTACTCGTCATATCATCAAAAACCTCTTTCGCCTTACCAACCTCCCCATTTTGGCAAAAACCATATATCAACATATTATAAGCATTCAAATTCGACCCACAACCTAACTCCTCCATTTCCCCTTTCAAAACCAACGCCTCATCACACTTACCACTCTTACAAAGCCAACTCACAAGCGTATTACACGTCACCTCATCCGGCACCACCCCAAACCTACAAACATCCCTAACCAACCCCACCGCATCATCAACCTTATTCTTACGACACATACAATTCAAAACAAGATTAACCAAATACACATTAACACTAAACCCACTTTTCAAAATCAACCCCAAAACCGAAACCGCATACTCCACATTCTCAAAATGCACCAAACTTTCTATCACCGCACCGTACGATAAAAACCAGGGCGTTACACCAATGCTACTCATTTTCTTATAAACTTGCAAAACTAAGTTATACCTATTGGTTCTACCTAGCTTTTCGACTAAAAAGTTACATGTGGAGGAAGATGGGATTGAGCCTAAATTCGCCGCTTTTTCGAAAAGCGAAACGGCTTTTTCGAATTGGGGATTTGGGGTTTGCAAAAGGTGTCTAATATCATTGTCTAGGTTTGCTGTGACATTAGTATCTATGGAATGAGATAACGAGGTTAATGATGATATGAACTGGCTAAATGGGTGTTTGGGAATTGATTTTGTAATCATGGTTTTGGCCATTTGTGTTGAGTTTTGGGGTTTAAAGGTTTAAGGGTTTAAGGGGTTGCCTGATGACGGTGGTTGAAAACTGCAGCCGCCAGTAAAAGTTTCCGGCCACCGGTGCTAGTGGAGTGTTTGGATGGAGTCTGTTGACGACTACTTTTAGAACAAAGGATGAAAGACCCCCGGAGAGGGGTGGCAAACGAAATGGGTTAAAGTGGGGATGAAAATGGGTATCACTTAAGAACAAAGGGTCGTTGGTTTGTTTATAGGTTTGAATTGGGAGTAGAATTTGGTTAAATGCCAAAGAAATTTAATATATTTTATTAACAAGAGGTGAGATTAGAACAAACCACAACATTCCAACCATCCATCATTCTTTCATCCAACGATAGAGATTAGATCTTCAAATTACAAATAAGGGCAAAACTGTAATTCCACCTCTAACCTATAAAAACAAAAAATATTGTCACTTCTCTCATTTATTCACCCTAAAAAAACACACAGCGATTAAAACCGTCATACATCTCGCCGGAAAATTAACCTTCACCGGAAAATCAACCACCGGTGAATAAACCATCGTAAAACCGTCATTCACACCATAAAAACCGCCGCCGTTCACAGATCTACTTTCTCTCTCATCACAATCACCATAAAAAACACCGAAAAATACCATCTCCACCGCAACGTACCATCGCCAATCGCCACGTATATCGTCGTCCGACCGCCACCAGCAGTTGTTAACACGTATTGAACTATTTTTGTTATTGACATGAACTGTTTTTGTTATTGACCATGAACTGTTTTTGTTATCAGTTTGATTATCGACATGAATATCAGTTTGATTATCGACATGAACTGTTTTTGTTATTGTATATGTTAGTGAGCCGTAATCATATTAGTTACGTCAATCCAATGTGAATATCAGTTTGATTGGGATAATTATTAATATGGCCAAGTTGCCCAAAGTTTGGGGATTTTTGACCTCAAAAAAAAAATTCCGCATTTGGCCAGTTGCCCAGGGCAACTGGTGTAAGAGAGAGTGTTCTAATAACTAGTAAGACCAATTAATAAAAGGATGTACCTAAACCAGTTTAGGGTTTGTATGTTTTCAAAGTCTACACAATAAGTGGTATAGCTAGTTTGTGCTGAATAGAATGATAAACCATGGATATAAGTGTTAATAGATGAAACACTTGACATAATTTGTAACTATTTCAAGTAATAGTGTGCGTGAGAATCGGATCTTGGTTATTTTTGTGTTATGATTCTTGATTAGGATGATAGAAATGAAACTTTGATCTTTGATCTTTGAAAAAAATGGGGATTTTGTATTGATCTTATTATGGGTCGTGGGTTTGGGTAGTGGAGCAGAAACTTTTGATCTTTGCTCTAAGAATATAAATTAAAAGGTGTTTTGGATAAAATACTATTAATGCATACTTATTATATGGTCATGTGAAGCCTAATGGGGTGGGGGCTGCACATGTTGTTAAGTTGTGGGCAGCTTGGTATCTAGCTTCACGGAGTCGGTTTTGGTTCGTTAATCGCAAAGTAAAGTTTTAAACGTAAACGTATTTCGGGCTCGTAAAACTATGAAATTGAAAGAATGATAATTTGTCAAAATACTCCTAATAAATAAATAAAGTAAGTTATCGGGTTGCTTGAACGTTGTTAAAACGGAAACGGCGGGTTAAAAAGCGTAATTCGAGTAATCGCTGCCTGGAAAAGTAAAATTCCAAAATATGCTGGGTAAGGAGTGTCATAACTTTATGAGATAAGGATATACAAGATGTCGGAACCTTGTGGGGATTGTCGACGTGTTTAGTCACATTTATTGATCCGGTGTTAACGTTATTTAAAAATAATATACGTTAACATAGTCAAATGTACAAAAATTGTAATTTGGAATTCCTACGAGTGGTCATGTTAATGTATCGTGAGATATGTAGAATTTATAGTTCGTATGGAATGTTCCTAAATAATCCGGATTCGCAGCTAAACAACGGTTACGATAGGATATCCGTAACTCACATTTAGATGATGATGAGTGATAAATGATAGTGACCATGAATAATCGTGATTTATCTCGGATAATAGTGTCTGTAATAGTAACCTTATCGGAATCACTAACGAGTCCGAAACATGAATATGAAATAATATGAATAGTGATCGGTGAATAGTAAGCTGAGAATCAGTATGTGGGAGTAGTAGTTCTCGAAGAAACTGTCTAAAATGGTTTGACACCAGTTGCCAGGGCAACTTTTAGGGCGGACACGTGGTCGTGCCCAATGGGACGACAAGTTCAGTTTAACAAAATTTGAAAATTGCCTGGGCAACTGCTATTGTGGACAAAAATCGACCGTGTCCGACCATAAAA
>LBNU01003199.1:14624-27686 GCA_014162995.1 Artemisia annua
AAACATGTGATATCATTAAGTGGGTAGGGGAGGATTACATCATTTGTATAAATGAACACTAAGACACCTACCATTAATGTTTTTCCCAAAAGAGAAGAGTTTGATACATAATAATGAAAAGTTGCAAGTCTTGTACGAAGCACTTACGAAGGGTATGGCAAGCCACTCGTATACTGAAGGAGGGTTGCTGACACGTAAGCCTCGCTATCTGTTCCACATATTCTTCCTCGAAGTATGTTCCAAAAAGCGTCTTTGTTTATTATACTTGCAATTAAACGGGCCTCATATTGCTATGAAGCTTGTGATTCGGAGTACAAAAGATTTGTTACTTTGTCGAAGCCTGCTGCTCCGCTCCGAATTCGGGATATTCTTCTTTTTTCTGAATCAAGCACATCTTTGAACTGCCTATGTTTTGTTTTTCCTTTCGTTCAACTTGGAAAACTTTTTTGTTGGAGTACGTGCTCGATTCACATGTTTCAGCTGGTTCATTACTTTGTCCTTCGAAAGGATCATTTTCTCCATACTCTATGTCATATTCCTCCAATTCTTTGGCCCACTTGACCACTCTTCGTGCTCCATCAGGCTTCAGGAATGTCCTTTCGAATGGCTTATCCGTAAGTACCCTAATGGGGTGATCTTTGAAATACCTTCGGAGGCGCCTTGTGGCGTGAATCAAAGCTAGGATTAGCTTTTCTGACGCTTCGTAGCTTTTTTCAACTTCTGGCAGGGTTCTGCTGACAAAATATATTGGTATCTGAAGGTGTCTTTGCTCTGCGAAAAGCATTGCACCAATTTCATCAGAGGAAGCTGCTATGTGTAAAAATAACGCTTCTCCTCTGGTTGGGGGCATAACCATAGGCACGGTCTCCATGCAATCCTTCCATCTTTGGAAGGATGTTTCGGCTTCCTTATTCCATTTGTAGGACATGTTGCTGATAACTTCGTTGCGGATTTTGTGAAGGGATGGTGATCTGCGGACACCCTTCGATAAAAATGCCTTTAGTTTTTCCAACTCCTCTTGCGTCCTTCGGGTTTGCGTTTCTGGGGAGGTTTCCTCATTGTTTGAATTGATTTGGATCCTTTGCTTCGCCAACAGGTGTTCGTTTGATCCTTCCTTTTCAATACCGAAGGAACACATCATGGGATTTAGCTTTAGGTTGATCTTTCTTAGCTGCACTAGGGTTTCTTCGACATCCAGGAGGAGATCTTCTTGTGTCTTACTCTGAGTGACTAAGTATCCTTCACAAATTCTCAGATTCCTCCCTATCTGTCTTTCGAAGACCCTTCGAACCAACCTATTGTAGGTGGCCTCGGTATTCCGTAAACCGGAGGGCATCCGTTTGAAACAGTAGGAGCTTCTGCCTACATGAAAGGCTGTTTTTTCTTCATCTTCTTCCGCCATCCGTATCTGATGGCATCCCTTATTCGTACTAAGGAAACATTCCTAACGGACTCCCGGTAATGCTTGTTGCTCTTCTACAGACAAATAGCTTTCTTGATGGAAAGCTTTATTAATGTCTTCAAAGTTAACCTGTATTATCCACTCTCCGTTTCTCCGTTGGGCTGCAATTGGGTTAGTAACCCACCTCGGATTACTTGTCCTTCGAAGTATTCCCGCCGCTGTTAGTTTGTCTACTTCTCTCTTAATTGCTGCGCTTCGCGTAGGCGTCACCTGACGGGGCTTCTGCCTAACAGGTTTGATGTGTTTGGACTCATTGAGCCAGTGTTCCGTGCTGAAAGGCCTGCCATCGATTGTTAGCAACCTCGGAACCCCTGTTATGTCTGAATGCTTTCCTAAGAACACATCTTCATAGGCTTCGAGCAATTTTCCCAGCCTTTCTAGGAGAGGAGTGGAGAGTTTCTTCCCCATTCTCACTTTTCGTACCAAGTGAGATTCGCGTAATGTCTCACGTTCCTCGGAGGCAGAGCCTTCTCTGATAACCATCGTACGCTTTCGCTTACTTTCTTCTTTAACCCTATGGGTTTCCTGGCGCTTCCCTTCATGGTAGTTGGAAAATATAGTTCCAACACCGTTCGCGGTTTGGAATTTCACCGTTGCATGCACCGTTGAGACCACAATGCCCATCTTTTGCATGGCAGTTCGTCCGATTAGCATATTGTAGGGTGATTTGGATCTTACGATGACGAAATTGAGGATCTCGGTCCTTGCAAGCTTTCCACTTCCGAGTGTTACCTCTAGGGGTATTTCTCCCAAAGGCCACGATCGTTCCCCCGAGAATCCTACCAGAGGCATTCTCGATTCTACTCGTTTAGCTCTGACCGTAGGGCTAAGTTTCCTATAGCAATGTTCGTAGATTACCTCGCAAGAACTTCCACAGTCCATATAAACTTTGTTAACCTCCACATTTGAGACTACGACTTTAATGATCACTGGATCCTTTGAGGGGAATTCTCCAGCTTCAGATGGAAATGTTATTTCCCCTGCATCGTGTGCTTCCCTTCCGGGGGCCTTTCTTTTCAGCTGGGAGGAGTCCCATCGAACCATTAGGATGGGAGCTTCCTGAGGTGTGTTATCCTTTCCTAGTTGCGTATCGGTGACATTCTCTTTGCCCTTTCGTATCCCTTTTACAAGATGTNGAGGAGATCTTCTTGTGTCTTACTCTGAGTGACTAAGTATCCTTCACAAATTCTCAGATTCCTCCCTATCTGTCTTTCGAAGACCCTTCGAACCAACCTATTGTAGGTGGCCTCGGTATTCCGTAAACCGGAGGGCATCCGTTTGAAACAGTAGGAGCTTCTGCCTACATGAAAGGCTGTTTTTTCTTCATCTTCTTCCGCCATCCGTATCTGACGGCATCCCTTATTCGTACTAAGGAAACATTCCCAACGGACTCCCGGTAATGCTTGTTGCTCTTCTGCAGACAAATAACTTTCTTGATGGAAAGCTTTATTGATGTCTTCGAAGTTAACCTGTATTATCCACTCTCCGTTTCTCCGTTGGGCTGCAATTGGGTTAGTAACCCACCTCGGATTACTTGTCCTTCGAAGTATTCCCGCCGCTGTTAGTTTGTCTACTTCTCTCTTAATTGTTGCGCTTCGCGTAGGCGTCACCTGACGGGGCTTCTGCCTAACAGGTTTGATGTGTTTGGACTCATTGAGCCTGTGTTCCGTGCTGAAAGGCCTGCCATCGATTGTTAGCAACCTCGGAACCCCTGTTATGTTTGAATGCTTTCCTAAGAACACATCTTCATAGGCTTCGAGCAATTTTCCCAGCCTTTCTAGGAGAGAAGTGGAGAGTTTCTTCCCCATTCTCACTTTTCGTACCAAGTGAGATTCGTGTAATGTCTCACGTTCCTCGGAGGCAGAGCCTTCTCTGATATCCATCGTACGCTTTCGCTTACTTTCTTCTTTAACCCTATGGGTTTCCTGGCGCTTCCCTTCATGGTAGTTGGAAAATATAGTTCCAACACCGTTCGCGGTTTGGAATTTCACCGTTGCATGCACCGTTGAGACCACAATGCCCATCTTTTGCATGGCAGTTCGTCCGATTAGCATATTGTAGGGTGATTTGGATCTTACGATGACGAAATTGAGGATCTCGGTCCTTGCAAGCTTTCCACTTCCGAGTGTTACCTCTAGGGGTATTTCTCCCAGAGGCCACGATCGTTCCCCCGAGAATCCTACCAGAGGCATTCTCGATTCTACTCGTTTAGCTCTGACCGTAGGGCTAAGTATCCTATAGCAATGTTCGTAGATTACCTCGCAAGAACTTCCACAGTCCATATAAACTTTGTTAACCTCCACATTTGAGACTACGACTTTAATGATCACTGGATCCTTTGAGGGGAATTCTCCAGCTTCAGATGGAAATGTTATTTCCCCTGCATCGTGTGCTTCCCTTCCGGGGGCCTTTCTTTTCAGCTGGGAGGAGTCCCATCGAACCATTAGGATGGGAGCTTCCTGAGGTGTGTTATCCTTTCCTAGTTGCGTATCGGTGACATTCTCTTTGCCCTTTCGTATCCCTTTTACAAGATGTGTCAACTGCCCGGATCTTACGGCCTCTTCTATCTTCTTTTTTAGCTCTCGAAAACTGTTCGTTTCATGACCGAAGTCTTCATGGAAGTGACAATACTTAGTAGTATCTCGGTTCTTGCTTTTTCCTGCCATGCGAGGGGGTGGTTCGAAAGCTTTGGCGGCCTTCTCTGTTGCTAAAATCTCTCTTGGAGACTTTGTGAGGTTCCCCAATAAACCATGGTTTGGACCCTTGTTGTAGGGGTTGAACCTATTATGGCTTTTGTGTTTGTTCTTCTGTCCTTCCCACGAAGACTGCTTCACTCCCTTATTGTTCTCCACTGGAGCTCCATTGGTAGACACCTCTTAGGCCTCTATCCACATGTATGTTTTTTCCATTAGGCCCTTGTAGGTGGCCGGAAGGTCTGTGGATAAGTATTCCACAAGGTTCCGGTTGCGTAGACCATGAACGAAGCCAGAGATGCGTTGTTCTTCGTGTAAGCCTAGGATCTGTAGAGTTTCGTCGGTGTACCTAGTAACGAAATTTCTTGTGCTTTCGTTCTCCTTCTGTTTAATGTTGTGTACCGTGAGGTGTGTTCTTGTAAACTTCTTCTGTTGGATGAAGTGAGACCTAAACTTAGCCTTCAAATCATCGAGGTTGATGATACTTCCCAGTTTCTGCCCATTCCACCAAATGCGTACGGAATCTCGGAGTCTATACGTAAACATGTGACAGGCTACAGGCTTGACCCATTTCTGCATTCTTATGGCTCCTTCGAACAAATGCAGGAAGTTATCTGGGACCCCCTTTCCATCGTAGGTACCTATATGCGAAGGCATCTTTAAACCATCCGGCAAGGGATAGTCTTCGATCCATCTTACAAAAGGTGTCGTGGGGCCTGCAGGCTCTACATATGAGTGGGCGTAAGGTGGTATGTTTGTGGGAACATTATGGTATGGGTTATAAGGAGGGGGTACTCCCGAAGAAGGTTGGTTAGTGTAAAAAGGATAGGGTGTGCTCGTATTTGGAGGATAGCCATTGTACATGGTATACGGAGGGTATAACATGGGCTGNTGCCATGCGAGGGGGTGGTTCGAAAGCTTTGGCGGCCTTCTCTGTTGCTAAAATCTCTCTTGGAGACTTTGTGAGGTTCCCCAATAAACCATGGTTTGGACCCTTGTTGTAGGGGTTGAACCTATTATGGCTTTTGTGTTTGTTCTTCTGTCCTTCCCACGAAGACTGCTTCACTCTCTTATTGTTCTCCACTGGAGCTCCATTGGTAGACACTTCTTAGGCCTCTATCCACATGTATGTTTTTTCCATCAGGCCCTTGTAGGTGGCTGGAAGGTCTGTGGATAAGTATTCCACAAGGTTCCGGTTGCGTAGACCATGAACGAAGCCAGAGATGCGTTGTTCTTCGTGTAAGCCTAGGATCTGTAGAGTTTCGTCGGTGTACCTAGTAACAAAATTTCTTGTGCTTTCGTTCTCCTTCTGTTTAATGTTGTGCACCGTGAGGTGTGTTCTTGTAAACTTCTTCTGTTGGATGAAGTGAGATCTAAACTTAGCCTTCAAATCATCGAGGTTGATGATACTTCCCAGTTTTTGCCCATTCCACCAAATGCGTGCGGAATCTCAGAGTCTATACGTAAACATGTGACAGGCTACGGGCTTGACCCATTTTCTGCATTCTTATGGCTCCTTCGAACAAATGCAGGAAGTTATCTGGGTCCCCCTTTCCATCGTAGGTACCTATATGCGAAGGCATCTATAAACCATCCGGCAAGGGATAGTCTTCGATCCATCTTACAAAAGGTGTCGTGGGGCCTGCAGGCTCTACATATGAGTGGGCGTAAGGTGGTATGTTTGTGGGAACATTATGGTATGGGTTATAAGGAGGGGGTACTCCCGAAGAAGGTTGGTTAGTGTAAAAAGGATATGGTGTGCTCATATTTGGAGGATAGCCATTGTACATGGTATACGGAGGGTATAACATGGGCTGGTTATAGGGTACGGTAGTTTGTGAGGGATATTGATTTCCAGGTTGTCCATTCATGGAGGGATAAAGGTTCGGAGGATTGTTTTGAGCCGGGAACTGGGGATACATGCCCATAGAAGGGAGATTTCCTCCTACGTTGAACGAACTTGGATTACCTCCCACACCAGATGCGTGGGAGGGCTGCAAGGGAACCCCTCCTTTGGTTCTCCCCAGATGTGCTGCTAGCAGTGGAGGTAGATTCACCTCTGGGACTTCCCTCTGTTGACTCCTCCCATTAGAGCCTTCGGCAATAGTTCCCTCCCTCCTAGTGGGAGTTCTTTCGGGGACTCCTTCAAAGCCCACACTCCTTCCTCCAGTCCTTCGGCTCAAAGGAGACCCAATACGCAGTATGGGGTGATGAGCCTTAGGGACCGAAGGCCTCGGTTCCATTTCGATCTCTTCATTATACTCATCGCTGGAGTATTCCAGCTCTCTTCGCATCTCCGTGTTTCTATCCTGCCTCCTCCGGGCCCTTAACAAGGACTCTAGCTCTTCGTAGTTAGCATCGACGAAGGCTGGGCTGATGATGGGCTCTGGATTAGCTGACATTGATGCGTGGTGGTTAGGTGTTATTTCAAGGTTAGATCGTGTGGTAAAGGTAGAGGCCGTGATTGGCGGAAGGTTGTTGGTGTCAGTTACGGGTAAAGGGGTTAAAGACGAGAAACCCGGTGGGGGTGTAATCTCTCTTTCTGTATTCATGCCGGTATAATAGCGAATATATTTGACTTGGTTATTCTACATGGAAATAACGGGACTAATTGTAGCGGGTCCCACGGATGGCGCCACTGATCGTACAATAATTTGCACTATCAGGCCTTCGATGGGGATCAAAGGAAATGAGGGGTGTTGGGATTACGCCAAGCTTGGAGATAACCTGAAATAAGAAATACTAAGACACTACGTTAAGTGATTGCGCAGGGGTTGGACCCTGCGAACCACCTCTGGCGTGTGAATAAGTGATCGGTATGAGAGTTTAAGTGTAAATGTAGTAAAGTAAGGTGAGAGATTGCATACCAGAACTGAAACTCGCCCAAGACTATTTATAGAGGGAGAAAACAGCCTTGGGGAGTGTTTCCACGTTTATAGGAGATCATGGGGGCGTCCCACGATTTTATGGCTAACTGCTAGGGTTTGATGTCCACTCCTCCTGAATTACCGGGTCAGTCAAAGAGGAAGAGAAAACATGTATAAGACAGGGGACGTGGGTAAGACTTGGTCTTGCCCTCTTTCTGCCTTATGTTCTTTGGAAAGTACCCCGAAGGGTTTATTCCTTCGTTTGGCGATTCCCAGCTGGTAACTAAATCATGAGAGATTAGTTTTATGCCCAAGAAGGTTTTAAGAGGCTAGCTAGAGCCCTCGATTATGTAGGTTTCGATCAGTACCGAAGAGTGATCCTTCGAGCTGATCAGTGGGTACATAATCAGATCCATTTTAAAATGACGAAGACATAACAACCTTTCTGATGTCGAAGACGAAACCGGCGCTTTGTTTATGATGGTCGGCCTACGAGTATCACCAACGGTTACAAGCAGAAGAAGCGCAACCTTTCTGATACACCCGTAACACAATCTACCGTGAACGTGAGATCGCAGAGGAGCGTTTGAAGGCCGACTATTTTAATCTAGGTTGTAAGTATCCTCATACAAATTTTTGAAGAAGATATCGTATGAGCCGGAAACTATTTCTAGAATTAGTCAAAGGTTTTGAATCGTATACTTTCGATCTTCTTCCAAAATATTTTAAATTCTTTAGCCAAACAACCGATTGTATGGGTCGAATGAGTATGCGTGTTATCATGAAATGCACTAGGGCCATACCCCAATTCAGCTCACCCGATACGTATGATAAATATTTGCAAATGGGTAAGCATACCGGACGTGATTGTCTAAACTTTAATATATGTGTTATTATCTTGTTTACTTGGGAATTTTTAAGAAAACCAACCTTACAAGACATTCAAAAGTTATATGCAACACATGAGCTTCAACATGGTTTTCTTGGAATGCTTGGTAGCATCGATTGTATGCACTGGGAATGGAAAAATTGTCCCGTGTCATGGCATGGGCAATATGGTAGGAGCGTTAAAAATACCCAACTATAATGCTTGAAGTTGTTGCTTCGTACGATTTGCGGAAAATGAGAGACATCCATGTGTGAAAGTACGAACATGATATGATATATGACGCTATTATACAATATCACATAATAAAAACTACGCACATATTACAGTGACAAATTATTAAAGGTTTCTACATAGTATCGCTTTCGTTTCTTCTTTTCTCTTTGTAGAACTGTAGAGGGGGTGAATACGGTCTCTTTGACTTTTTGAGTGTTTAAAAACATTAAGCCTCAAAGAGAACCAAGTGGTTTAAACAAGAAAACCACTGACACAAGCACAATCCAAAGTATATACAACAAGTAAACGACACCATGATATATGCTACCATCCTTACGTCTAGTTGCAAATCCACAATACTATACTATTCACTAAGTATAATCCTTTCAGTGGACTATGAACCGTTACAACCTCACACCACCGATATGCACAAAGATCGGTGCTCAGAAAGAAGAGCTACTCCCCAACGGTATTCCGCCCTCGGAAACCACCCTCAAGGACTCATGATTCGACTTAACCACTAAGACCACAAAGACTTTCCACCGAAAGTATCAAACCCCAACTAGATCCCCAATGATCTAGGATTGGTCACCTCGACACATGACTTCCTTACAACCAAATCAAATGAATGAATGATTGATTGTTTAATCAAGTCCTAACCTAACCTACAGACTCGACTCTAATAAAAAGGGTATAGAGAAGAAGACCCTCGACACAATCATAAGAGTGGATTAGGTTCTTGTAATTCTTCCCTTGCAAGGAGATGTGTTCTTTCAAATGATGGCAAGGGATGAGGAATACAAGAGGCAAGGGTGGGTATTTATAGGCCAAGATCTGAAGTTGGGAAAAAGTTACCGAGGCTGACGCGTCGGAGCGCCAGCAGTGCGCTAGCATGTCTGGTGAATTTTTCTTTATGGGATCATGGTCTTGTAAATACCCAACCTTGCTAAACACCCAATTGTACTTCACACATTTATACCTTTACATTGTTCATTCCAAAGGTCTACCAACTCAAATAGCCAATTTGTAAAAATGTTTTGGGAAGAGTTTAAGTTGAGCCAAATATAAAAGAGAGAATGGTAGAAGGGATAATTTGGATAGGGGTAGTTTGGGTATTCCTCAAATGGCATAGAAAATAGAGAAAGAATATGCCATGAAATACTCATTTGCTTGGAAAGGAAGCGTGGATGTTTGTGAGGGAATATTTTAATTTGAAATTCAAATGGTGTGAGAGGGAAGTGAGAGAGTAAGGTTGGGTTAGGTTGAACTGTGGTTGGGTTAGAAGAGAAAGCATGATTAGGTTAAGAAGACAATACACCAAAAGATTATGCTTTCCTTGGTGAGAAAGGGTGGATGTTGGATGAGGGTTAAGAGCTAACCATAGTTGAGTAAGAATAGTAACCATGGTTGGGTGAGAGGAGAATAACCAAGGGAATATACCAACCTTGGAGAAGAAGGTGAGATAAAGGGTTTAGATGAGTTTGGGTGAGTTAGAATGATGTGATAGTTTTGAGCCTAAGTTTGAAATTTAAATTTGAATTTTAGAGAGTAAAGGGAATTCCTCAGGTGTTGAAATGGAAGTTTGAGTGAGTGAAGAGATAAGCTGGTGAGTTGGATTTTGTAAGAATGATTTCTTGATGATACGATGGGTGTAAGAATGAGGTGATAGGGAGCCTTTGGCTTGGATTTAAATTTCAAATGTTGTGAGTAAGGTAGTGTGTGTGGGAGAGGGTTTGTGAGTGAGCGTGTGTGAAATTTGAATACAAATGAGAGTGTATGTGAGGAAGGTTTTTTTGTATTTGAAATGAATGGTTGGATGAGGCCGGCACTAAAGCTTCTGAGGATTATTTGAGGTGAGTTTCGATAATAACTAAGTTTTTAGGACTTTACTTTGATTATGTTAATGAGTTTAGTATGTTTTTTTTGCGTCAGAGCGCCAGCAGTGCGCTAGCATGTCTGGTGAATTTTTCTTTATGGGATCATGGTCTTGTAAATACCCAACCTTGCTAAACACCCAATTGTACTTCACACATTTATACCTTTACATTGTTCATTCCAAAGGTCTACCAACTCAAATAGCCAATTTGTAAAAATGTTTTGTGAAGAGTTTAAGTTGAGCCAAATATAAAAGAGAGAATGGTAGAAGGGATAATTTGGATAGGGGTAGTTTGGGTATTCCTCAAATGGCATAGAAAATAGAGAAAGAATATGCCATGAAATACTCATTTGCTTGGAAAGGAAGCGTGGATGTTTGTGAGGGAATATTTTAATTTGAAATTCAAATGGTGTGAGAGGGAAGTGAGAGAGTAAGGTTGGGTTAGGTTGAACCGTGGTTGGGTTAGAAGAGAAAGCATGATTAGGTTAAGAAGAGAATACACCAAAAGATTATGCTTTCCTTGGTGAGAAAGGGTGGATGTTGGATGAGGGTTAAGAGCTAAACATAGTTGAGTAAGAATAGTAACCATGGTTGGTTGAGGGGAGAATAACCAAGGGAATATACCAATCTTGGAGAAGAAGGTGAGATAAAGGGTTTAGATGAGTTTGGGTGAGTTAGAATGATGTGATAGTTTTGAGCCTAAGTTTGAAATTTAAATTTGAATTTGAGAGAGTAAAGGGAATTCCTCAGGTGTTGAAATGGAAGTTTGAGTGAGTGAAGAGATAAGCTGGTGAGTTGGATTGTGTAAGAATGATTTGATGATGATACGATGGGTGTAAGAATGAGGTGATAGGGAGCCTTTGGCTTGGATTTAAATTTCAAATGTTGTGAGTAAGGTAGTGTGTGTGGGAGAGGGTTTGTGAGTGAGTGTGTGTGAAATTTGAATACAAATGAGAGTGTATGTGAGGAAGGTTTTTTTGTATTTGAAATGAATGGTTGGATGAGGAAGATGAAGAAGTGGTTAAATCCTAGTGGTTGAAATGGAATGTTATAAGGATAATGTTTGGAAGATATGGTGTGGGTATGTAGGAGACAAGAAGTACATGGAAGTACAATAGGTGTAAAAGAATATTAAGAGAATGTTAGGGATAAGATTTGGGAGGATTTGAAATGGTTTGAGGATTTGTTTGGTGTAGAGAATAATCAAATGAGTGATTAAGGCTTATTCATAACTTCGTTAAGAAAGAAAAGAGTTGGCAATTATGATTATAGATTGAGAAAATCAAAGGTTACTTATAATCTCAAATAACTCAACGTCGAGTATTCATAATCTGATAACTCGTGAATTTCCACGACTCGACGTATTTAATAATCACCTTAATGCAAACATGTTAAGTGTTTTGCATCATTGTAAAGCATATCCCATATCGGGAAAGGATGTGTTTATGCATAGGGACCTTTGACTTAGTTTAACCAATAAGGGAGTAGACCCGTTATGTGATTAGGGAAGACGTAAACACGGATTATGGCCATATGAATACTTTCACTTGATGTCACATAAAATATACAAGTCCCCTAGGAATAGAAAAGCCTTGGCTAGAGGCGTTTATCAAAATACTTGAGTTGGCGTTTTTCCAAAAACGAGAGGTTGTAAATTTGGATTCCTCAAATTCTAAAACTCATTACGAGTGTTCCTAATGAAGCACATAACACATTCATACCTATATTGAAAGATCCACATTTGTCGAGTAAGGGAAAGCCGACTTTCAAAATGAGACAAATCTTGGAGCGCTGCTGGCGCGTTGGAGCGCTGGCAGCGCGCCAGGCCCAGTTCTTGGGTCGTTTGGTTTTTGGCTACCGTTTGTCATTTTATGTGTTGCGAAGGTTTATTTGTAATCATTAAAACATAAGGAGGCCTAATTCATGTTGCCCCAACACTCTTTTAGTCAAATACGTGTTTACTACATTTTGAAGACTAGTTTTATGCAATGACAAAAAGAACATTACTATACATGTCCTATCAATAAAAATTAAATTACATAACAACAAATTTCACCTATATATAAAATCATGCCTGATGTATAAAACATTCAAAAGTAGTTGTTTTACTTTTAGGTGTATTAAGAAGCAACATAGACCACATTACCTCCTCACCTTTTAAGTATTTCTTCTATCTATATCGAGTTACAATGTCGAAAACTGGCTCTAAGGATTTAGATAAACAATCAGTTTTGACCACTTCGCTTAAAGTAATGGTTGTCGATAACAAGAAGGAATTTCTTGCTCATGTTGGTGAATTTTTTTCTTCACATGTATTTGAAGGTAACTAGTTTTCAATTGTATTGATGTAGATTCCATCTTATTTTTATTATAAGCAAGTCAATAGTTTCAAAATCAAATTTCAAGTTCGTTTTTTTTCTTTTTTTTTAATTTTTATTTATAAATATGTAGTTGTGTCAACAATATTTTTACGACTCGCAAATTGTGAACTACAAAGTAAAATTTAATGTTTTTCTTGTGCAAAAGCGACTTAAAACTTCAATGATTACCACAATTATGCTAAATTTCGTATTTGTAAGTATTTAGTTTATTGTCATATCTGTTTATTTACCGGAGAGATTTATGATTTTGGTTATCAATGTAATTTTATTTTTAGCTTTAACTTTATATATAACGAAGCAAAATTTTATAGTTCTGGTGACATCACTAAAGGAAATCCTTGATATTTTATATAGTGTATTTAAATCATCATAACTTTAATATTTTGAACATTTTTTCTTTTAGCTTTTATTTCACGCATCAAGTTTAAACTTTATTTTTATCCAAATAATATGGTTTTGTATTCGTTTTCGCATTTGTTGTCATAACGACAATAACTTTATGTAAAATAATATTTTGATTTTAGAATTTAAAAGTTAATTAATTCCTAGTTACATGTTTAATACAGTAATATGTTTTTACGATAAATAAAAGTACTTTTATATGATACTTAAATTAAAGGATTAAATTATACAACAAGTTTTTTTCCCCTAAACGTATAAAGCATGTTCAGGAAAAAAAAA
>LBNU01003199.1:39455-51018 GCA_014162995.1 Artemisia annua
AAACCTAATGATAAAAGAAAATTATTGGAAAAAAGAAAAATATTTATTACACTATTTATTTAATTATTATTAATTAAAAACTATTTAAATACTAATTAAACTAATTTAAATTATAATAAATAGTAAATGAAAGGTAATAAACCTAAAACTTTTTATAAAAATACCTTATACTATTATTAAGCTAAGAAAAATATAAAAGGGTTAACAAGCTTACTTATAAGCTGAAAAATCAGCTTATAAGCTAAATAAGCTTAAAACAACTAATTCAAGTATAAATAAAAGGGAAAAAGAAATAAACACTAAGACTTGCTTAGGGCAGATGGTGCACCCCTTGGGTTTGAGTACTGAACCAAACGACCAGAGTTCAAATCCCACTCTTGACAGATTTTTGCAACATTTTTATTTTTCAAATTTTCTTTTACACAAACATTTAACTACTGAAAACAACTAACTTTTGAAAAGGAAACTTTTTTGAAACTAAGAAATAAGCTAAATGCAAGCTTGATGAGCCAACAGTTAGGCTTATAAGCTTAAAATGGACTAGTGGAACTGAAAAGCTGACTAAATAAGCTACAATCTGAACTTGAAGGTTAAAATAAGCTAGAAGCAAGTTATGTAAACTAGGAATAAGCTGAAATCACTAGACAAAGGACTGAGTAAGCTACAAATAGGAATTAAGCACTTCCACACTCACTTAAGCCAAACAGACCTCTAGGGGCTTTTGCAGGCCTGATAAGCTTAAGGGTAAGGGATTATAAGTCCAAAATGAGCTTGGAAATGGGAAGCTACCTGAGAGAGCTTCTCAAAAAACCCAAGACCTTGAGCTTATCACCTCAAACAAGCTCTACAAAAGCTTGTGAAGGTGGTATGTCCACACTGATGACTCAGTGTGGATGGGCTCAATGGGGCTTATTGAGGGCTAAGTTTAAGCACAAGGATAAGCTCACAGAGGAGAATTAAGCACATGAGCAAAGAGCTGGTACACTAGGCTATCCAAAACATCAAAAATTACAAGCTAAAGTGCACTAATGAACAATAGAGAAGCTTATGAAAACAAGCTCAAACAAGATTATACCCTGGTACAGGGCAAGTTCATGAAAAAGTACTAAAAAGAAGCTATCAAATAAGCAGTTTAACAGTCTAACTAAAAATTATAAAAAATACTATGAGCAGGACAAGCAACAAAATATTAATACCTAAAAAGCATAAGTCCTAAAACTTAATATTAAACCCTACACTAAATTCTCAAGTTTATTCAAAAATTTATTACTAGAAATTTTGACTTTTGAGATTTTCTTGAAAAGTTGACTTTAATGGATTTTGATTGATCCTAATTAACTAAAAATGATGTTAAAAGCTATCATGAAATGAAATTATGCTAAATAAACAACTAATGCAAAGATCTAAGTGGTTTTGGAACATGAAAAACCAACAGTGAAACTGTGAGAGTGAATCAAAGGGAATTTTGACTTTTATCTAAAAGACCATGGTACTTTATGCTTTAGCAGTCCTAATTTAACCTAATGAAAGATGTACCAAACACTTGTGACTACAAAAACACCTCATATCACAAACAATCATCATGAGCCAAACACCCCTTTATATGGTGTCTGCTAAGGTTTTTCAAAGCAAATGGGTGATTAGGGCTTGGAGACTGATTCAGAAGCACATAAAATGATCCTATTAACTAATTGAAACACAAAATTACCATTCTAACCACTAAACACCTTAGAATCACTTATAGAGCTAAAAATGGTATTTGTGAGTAAACATGAACACAAGGTAAACTGATTAACAAGCATGATGTTATAAGCTATATACTGACTGATAAACAACAAATAAGCATAAAGGAATAGGAAACAGCAGTAAATTAGTATTAGCACAGTGAAATGCAAAAATTAGAAAAATGAGCTTACAGTGGAACCATGAAGAAAACTAATGAACCAAAGACCAATCACCACACCTATAGCTTCCCCATAAGCCACTAAACTAGGGCCATCAAGAATTTACCCTGCTCCATGAGTCATTCTCCTTATAAACTGAATTTTGTATTTTACTCTATTTTTACTAGAATTTTTGACATTTTTCGTAAACTGTATGGAAATTGGTTTACAAGCTTAACAAGCTTATAAAAGCTTACTGTGAACTTAATTGAGCTAATAGGACCAATAAATAACAACTTTTAACAGGATTCACATGAAAGTATCAATTTTCACTTGAATATGGTAAAAACTAAATTAGAAAATAAGACTTGGAATTAAAGTTAAACAAGGTGTTTATTACATCAAAGAGACTGATTACAACTTGTTTAAACTAAGAAAGATAACTGAAATTTAAACTACAATAAAGTCGGCTAAAACTACACTACTTAACTACTACTATATTACATAACATTGCTTCCCTCTTTTTTCTTCACTTTTATAGACCTGAGCAGTTTTCTCTCCCTTTCCCACACCTTTTCTGAGCCGTTGGATAAATAAAAATGATCTCAGCTCTTGATTTGCAATTTGGCAGGAAAACGGGTAAAGTGCAATTGGGCGGTTTGGTGAGGTGTAGGTGGGAGTCTTTAATGCTGGGTGTACTGTGGGAACAAGGAGGTGTGGGAAGGTACTATGGAGGTGAGGTGAGGGAGACAAAGCTCCCTGGTTTAGGGTGCTAATGGTGGAGGGAAAATGAGGTTAGGGGAGAGTCAAACCCAGGTTTGACTGTGGGTTATATAAAACGGGGGAGGGGTTTTGTTTATGTTATTTGTGTTTTGGGCTGGGGTGTGAAATGGGCCACAGGACATGTTAAATGGCTTGGGTTGGGTATAGTTTAGGGTTGGACTTGGTTTTGGGTTAAATAAGAATGGGGTGTTTGTTTGTAACTTTCATTAGCCCAAGGACCAAATGTGTAGAAACTGAAAATTTTAGGGACTAAATCTGCCAATTTCCAATTTTGCTTCAAGGACCAATATTGCCAATCTTAGAAAACCCAAGGACCATAAATTCCATTTTTGCATTTTAAAAATCCTAAGGACCATTTTTGTAAATTTTCCAAAGTTCAGGGACCTGTTTTGCCAATTGCCCAAAAATTCATTCAAGGACCATTTTTGATAACTTAAAACATTTCAAGGACCTTAAATGATAAAACTCCACATTTTTGAATTCCAGGGACTATTTTTGCCAAACTTTGAAAGTTGGGGGACTAAAACTGCCAAATCTGCAAACTTTGCTCATTTTTCCATCTGTTTTTTACTCATTTTGCATCTAAAACATATAAAACACAATTTTGAAATATTTTCAGTATTTTGATGCATTTCTGAGTGTTTTTGTATGTTTTGCAGTTCAGATTTTACCAAAAATGATGAGTGTTTGAGCACTCATCACAACGCAAAGAAGAAAACAAAAAGAACTACAAGATCAAAACACACACAAAAGGCTTCAACGATGTCTAATCGAGCATGTCTGGCAACAACATCAATGGGAAGAAATTCAACGGAATAGGAATATTTAGTTTCGTATGTTTTTTAGTATCGTATTTTTTTTTCGTATCGTATGTTTTTTTTTTCGTATTGTAACTTTTTTATTGAAGATGAAATAATATTAGTTTGTTGTATTGTTTTTAATAATTAGTGAAATGAATTTATTTTAATAAAATGAATAAAAAAATAAAGGTGTAAGTGGTGGGGTCCAAATGAAGAAGTTGAGGTTAGTTGTTGGTGAGAAGGGGGTTAGTTGTGAAGAGGTGTTGGGGTGATGTGGCATGAGTGGGACCCAAATGAAGAGGATAACCTCTTCACTACACCCAATCCTCTAAGAGTTTAGACAGAGAAGATCGGTATAAAACTGTGTGATGATTTGGCACTTCCACAATGGATTGCACGATTAATCACTCATCCATTACACGCTCCACGGTGCAGCATTGTGGATGCCCTAATCATAGGATGGTTGAACTCTTGCAATTCATATGGTGGGATGACGATCACTTCATTGATTTTACAACTAATTACATGCATATAATTTTAGAAACAACACTCATTGGGTTGTTGTAAGTCAACATATTATCTATTTTATGTATTTTTTTTTTTATTTTTTTTTGGTAAAAGGTTTCTACCCTGGTAAAATAAGAAAAGTAGTTTTGTATAATGTAACAACAAAAGTTGTAAAAAGAAGATCCTCATGCAGGTAAGATAAATCATAGATTTTCCTTTGCTTTTTGATTCAAGTATTATTTATATAACTTACATAAAAGCGTTATATAATTACAACAAATCTCTATAAATGTATCTTTAGGATTTACAAAAGTAAAATGCTTACTTAAATCCTTTGTTTCATCAAATATATAGACACAGACGCCCGCCAATAACCACTTTCAAATCCAAACACTGAAAGTGTGCCTTTCTCTTTGGGAAACATAGTATAAACTCAATAAGAAGTGACATATTCGTTAAAAAGAAAAATGCAGACATAATAATTAGCTAGCATGGTACTGTAATCAAAATTTTTGGTGAACAATATTATTCGATTATAAGTTTTTCGTGATAATAACTGATAGTGTAACCAACATAATATTCAAAATATAATATGCATCTCAAATAACTAACTTATATATATGTTTACATGCAATATATAAAAGTGTCAAATATGTAAAAATGATATTCATGCATATGCATGAAGCAAATGAAAGCAAATCTCAAATCTATGTGAAAATCTCTATATGGAATCTCTATCCACTGTATCAAATCTATGAGAAAATATCCATATCGAATATCTGTGAAAATCTAGCAAGTTGCATAGGTTCCACTTGCACCCTTATTCCTTATAGGCTAAGCATATGTTCATCTATAAATAGCCTTCAAATATCACTTGTAAACGGGCACCAATCTGCTCCTAAACACTTTCTCATACCCCTCAATCTATAGTTTAGCATTCTAGCTCTTAAGCATGCTCATATATACCATTACGATCAATACTAACTTGATCGTCGGAGGGGGTTCCTTCAGGCTCAGCCCGGGGACCTCTCTAACGAGCTTTCTTTGTCTTTTCAGCACTGTTACCGAAGACCCAAAAGTCAAGGTCAAAGTGAGTCAGACGGCCAAGTCATCGCCTTGACGACCAGGCGGATTTTGGTAGCATCAAATGGCGCCATCCGTGGGACCCGAGCAAAACATTTGCCTCGTGTGCTCATCTTGTGTTGTCACTACCCTATGGTTCATACATGTCACAAGATATCATCAAATTAGTAACTAAGGTTATGGTTACAACAGTCCCCGTTCAACCACCAGAGAGCGAGGTGAAACCAAAACTTATCGAGTTTTTCGGATACATAATCATTGTTAGGTTCCTAAATAAATATATTGTCACTAAAAGGACGCCAACTTGAAGTCGGGGATGATCCCATATTCATACATGGTGTCTCTCCCGTAGAGGAAAAAGCTACATAATGATGCAACGAAGCCAAGAGCAAATAAATCACGCAACACTGCAAGGCCTTTTTAAAGATGCGAAACTATATCACGCAAAAGCGGAACAACCGCTCCAAAGTCGTGAAACTCCAACACGGAAAAGTGGCATGACCACTTCCATGATTATCTCCCGACATTTAAAGGGATGAAAAGTTTTAAGTAGCTAGTCGAAAGCTTAATATAAATCTAAGCGAAAAGGTTCGGACAAATACAATATCCCGCGCGCCATTAAAGGGATAATAAGCTATATTGCTTACAAAGACGCGAAACCTATTGCGCAAAGTGGCACGTCCACAACAAAGACGTGAAACCTCATCGCGCAAAAATGACATAATCACTTCGATGAAAATCTCCCGACATTAAAGGGATGAAAGCTAAAAATAGCTAACACACAACGCTTGAACCTAATCAATGCGAAAATGTTCGAACTAAAACAACATCCCACCATTAAAGGGATAAATAGCTATAAATAGCTAATACACAAATTGGCATGTCCACCCCAAAGACGCGGAATCACAACGCGCAAAAGCAAAAACCGCTTTAAAAGACGTGAAATTTCATCACGCAAATCAACAAATTCATCAAAAAAGCACAAACTCCGAAAACATTATTCGAATTCATATGTGTTAAATAATTTTACCCACATAGTTACGCATTAAGAGTGATGGTTTGGTTTGGGTATCTATTATACGTTCACTTTCAACAAAAAAATAAAAATAAAAAATAATAGAAAAAAATAATAATAATAAATAAAATCAGCATGTGGTGTTAAATGTATAATGGCAAAACTTTCACAACTTACAAAAGATGAGTTTAATGATGTCAAGAAACAAGGCTTAAGCTATGTTGCACGGAAACGCCGCCGGGGTGCCGTCTCCCCTACCGGAAACGTTTCGGAAATGGGAAACGGCTAGAAACTCTTGGAAACGCGCCGAAAGCGTTTCTGAAAAAAAGGAAACGTTTCATGTTGACTGGAAACGCGAGGTGTTGAGCAGGAAACATTTGGGAAACATTTCTGTGCCTTTTAAACGCGTTTCTGGGCCTGGTGGTGACGTATACATTATATCTGGGCAATATGAAGATTGGGGGCATCAGATTTAAAGTTCGTGTTATGTTTTTTAATGGAAGGAGAAGCCAAGGTAGAAGAAGACATATATTATTGGAGAGAGAGAGAGAAAAATAAAAATATTGTGTATGTGTTGTTTGGAACCCACGTGGGTATAGGTTGACTGATAGAACTAGTACTTTTCTAGTTTTATTTATATTAGTTGTAATTACTTTTCTTTAACAAGATAAACTATATGTCTGTATATTGTATCTTTTTCAAAAACTTTATTTTAAAGTTTGTTAATATAGGTTTCAAAGGTTTTTATGATATGTGTGATTTTACAAAAGAAAGATAATTTGACTTGATACTTGTTATGATATAAATTAGTTTAACCGCAAGTACATCCTCATTTTTCGTATAAAATTACTAAAAATAAGGTTTTGCGTTTCTTAATATTATTTAACTCCTACCTTGTTTATTCTAAAATAAAATAATGACATTTTGATGTAACAATTTGATGTTGGAAGTTTGATGTTTATTTATTTTATTAATAGTTATATATAAAATTATATAAAATGCACAAACGTTTCTGGCCGTACCCGTTTCTTGAATTTTGGACATTGGCGTTTCTAAGTACCCGTTTCCGTCCCCGTCCCCATTTCCGTATCCGTCCCCGTGCAACATAGGGCTTAAGTGATACAAAGATAGCTTCTGCTACACAGTCAGATCCAACCAAAAAAGAAAAGAAAAAGACTTGTGTTAAGTTTGACATCCAGAAGTGGTCAACAAGCAGAAAGAAGTGGAAATTACATATTACGTACATCTACAAATACATATATTTGTGTCTTCATCAGTTGGGTCAGAAATGTGAAAGAAGTAAAAGACTTGAATCATTTAATTATGGTCATCTTCATTTAATGAAGTTGCATGAAGCTAATGGACATAAGTCAATTAAGGGTTTGAAGACCTTCTCATTTGTGTTGAATTTTGAAGGTTTCAAATGGTTGCAAATGTTCTTTAAGGATGAGTTGCACATATGGGTTGTCATAGGAGTCGATGGAGGTTTTATTAGCCAGTAGCATGAAAACATAACTGGAAAAGACCTTGTTTTTTAAAGGGATTCGTGAGGACAAAAATCTTTTCAAGGAGGATGGGTTTTTATGCGATGCAGGTGGGGTTGTTAAGTAATAAACATGTGCCTTGTATGTATAGTCTTGAACGGGGAAATTAGTTAAATGAGACTTGAGAATATAAGTACCAATTGATTACTTTGTTAGAATTTTAGCTATTGATTTTTAAACATTTCTCCTTCTCAAAATTCTCTGTAATCCTTTGTAACAAACTATCTACAATCATTAGTCCGATAGATTCGAAATCAATTCTTTCTCATTGAGTTTCCTGTTAATAGGATAGATCTTCGATTCATTCGATGAATCCTGGAAAGATCATATCATGGAGCTTATCGCATTAAATAATAGGCAATTACGACATCGAGATCTTTAGTTGCAGTGTGAGCTAATCGTACCAATGTAGAATTATTTTCATATGCACTTCAAGGACAAGTTTTTGGTTGAGTATACTGAGTCGACTATTTCCCTTTTTGAGTGTTTTTCAACTAAGATCGACCAAAAGTAAAATTAATGACTTAATTACTATAGTTGTCTAATCCTATCCGTTAATTAACTATTAAATATTTTGTTGCTCTTTGTCCGATGTCATACATTAACATTTTTAATAAGTCAGTGCTTGTATTGCTTATTACTTGAATAAGAATCACTCTCCACTTTCAATTCCTATGTGGTAATTAGTTGTAATGGCTTAGCTTATATGTCCCTCAAGATCCCTGTTATATATAACTCATTCAATTTTTTTTTGTGGGGAATTTCTACGACATATGACCACCTATATAGAATTGGGCGGTTGTTAGCTTTTTATGCTTTCCAAGAGAGCATTTTAGAGATGATGGGAGCTTAAGCTTTCAAAATAAGTAAGCTTAAGAATGTGATCCATTATACATAGGCTTAAGCAATGTTTTACAAACCAGGTCTCGAATCAACCCAGTGGAGTCACCGGGTTACCAGTTCAACCAGTTCGGCTGTGGGGTCGGTCAAACCCGTTTTTTTTTTTTTTTTTTTTTTTTTTTTTTTTTTTTTTTTTTTTTTTTTTTTTTTTTTTTTTTTTTTTTTTTTTCATTTAAGTATATTGCAATATTTCAGCTAACCAAAAACCTATAAAACCTTTAATACTTAATATCAAACATACAAAGCCTAAAAAATTCAATACCAAATACATATATTATACAATATATACCAAACATATTAAATTGAACAATACTAGTTTTAAACTTAAAAACAACATCATCCATCATCACAATCAATCCAAACTTATCATATATGTTTTCTACAACAAAAATAAAAGAGAAATATCAAACACGGCCGACTTTGGTGAACTGGGTTGACTCGAGTCACATGAAACTCAGCCGGTCAAACTAGGTTTTCAAGCCTCAGAAAACTGGTTCAACCGGTTCATTTTGGCCAACCGGTTCAACCGGCCAGGTCGAACCGGTTTCAAAACACTGATGGGTTGTGCACTTGTTCATCTTTATGGTTTTTCATGTGTGCATAACTAACAAAGTTATAATGTTTGCCTTTACAAATAGTCAAAAAAGAAAAAGTATTTGAATGTGTATATATACATTTTTTTGAAAAAAATAATTGTAAAATGTATCAGTTACATCTTTTTCCCTATTCAAAATGTGAATTAAAGCACAGAATTTATAAATAAAGAACCAAAAGAAAAGGCAAAAGGTTGCCACTATCATAATTTATATATAATTGAAACAAAATGCAGCCATCTTTGCACAAATCCACTACTACATCATGAATACCAATATCTTCCCTTACATTGCAATGGTGGTTGCACAATTTCTTTTTGCAGGAGCAAGTATTACAATGAAGATTGGGTTTGCAAATGGACTTCATGAGCTTGTGTTTGTGGTGTACCGCAATTTAATCAGCACAATTCTCTTTTGCCCATTTGCTTTAGTTTTCGAAAGGTAACATATCCCTAAGTATTACTAGTTGAGAGTTATAAATGTGTTCTTGTGAAATAAAAGATTACATACTTTAGCATGAAAATTACAGGAAGGACAGACCGAAACTAACGTTTGTAGTGATGATGAAGATCTTTGTTTTGTCGGCTCTTGGGTCGACAATCCATCTTAACGCTTACTCTTATGGTTTGGCATATACTTCTGCAACAGTGGCAAGTGCTTTGAATTGCCTCACACCAAGTTTGACCTTTCTCATTGCGTTTCTCCTAAGGTACGTGCATAAAATAGTCAGGGAGTTTTGTCACAAAACCTCTACTTATTTTCAGGTGTACTTTATGTGGTTAAGTTCCCAAATAGTAGGAAAGAAAGTGAATTATGAAACTTTGTGTGATAAAAACAGTACTGTAGCTATAGCTGCATTGAATATAAGCCATATTATTAAATCTAAAGTTAGAGGACAAACGAGTGTAATTGGTACTTAAACTAAATGCGGCTTGCTTTGATTCCCAAGAAATTTATTTGTTATCAGCTCTTCTAAACTATAGTATATCGTTACACCCTATCTTCGAACTGAAGGTTCAGATCTACTTGACTACTATACTTACAAGCTTCTTTGGTTTTCGGCTGCGTCACCCATTAAGATTAAGATATATTTCAAAATTGTCTGACTCCATCTTGTCGACTTCGGTTATCTTTTTAGGTGTCATGCCCATTTACCAAATACAGACACAGCAAGAGTGTCACTTAGCTAGAATCATACATCACCCTTCATGTTAAGATTGTACCGAGTCCATTTATTTAATATTGTCTTCCAGACCACCTTGTCCACTTTGTCCACTTGGTCATCCTTTTTTTAGGTATCACATTCACATCCACTACATAAAAATTTCATTTAACAATTAATACAAAAAGGTGAACTAAAATTCTTAACCACATTCAATTTACTTCTTTAATTTGGAGAGCACCTTGTCCACTTCGCTTATATCATGTTTAGGTATATTACCACTATTAGAGGTGATTGAGTTGGTAAAAGCTTGTGACTGTGATCACTAAAATATGAGAGATAAGAGTATTACAATTAATTAGTGAAGTAGTTCTACACCTTCTATGTGTTGTCATTGTCTAATTACATATTTTTTTTAACAAAGGATGGAGAAAGTGAAGATCACAAGTCCCAAAGGACAAGCCAAGGTTTTGGGAACACTTATTTGCATAGCAGGAACACTTACAGTTACATTCTGGAGAGGAGGATTTCAATTGAAGGGGCTTGTAGATAAGCCACTAATTAACATTTATAACCCTAAAGGTTCTCATGGTCATGTTAAACAAAACTGGGTCAAAGGGGCAACCTTGATTACTGCAAGCAAAGTTTCATGGAGCTTGTGGCTTATTTTCCAGGTATAGTCATTCAAATGTGAGCCTTGTTTTGAATCATATGATTTACTTCAGTACATTTAGAAACAACACTGATACTGATTTGTACTATAATTAATGTGTATGGGTTTCAAGTTCCAATAGCCATGTCTCATCATAAGAGACTTTAAACTAATTAAACAATATACTCGTATTAAATATTTAAACATACATTTAACACTAGGTGGCCATTGTCACCTGAATCATATGATTACAGTATACTAGCTAGGAGATATGTTATAAGCATGTGAACGTGCTTACAAAACTTTGATGATATTTAACCTGATATATTTATTGGACATCATACATATATGTTCATTATATGTTGCACTGATCGTTTTGTAGGGATTGGTGCACAAGATGTATCCAGCACCGTTCTCTATGAACATCATGATTAGTCTCTTTGCATCATTGCAATCCTCTATCCTCGCTGTCGTTTTCGCGAGGGATGTTAATTTGTGGAAGCTCGAGTGGGATGTGAAACTCTTGGCCATCGTTTATTCGGTAAGTTGGCTAATATCTATCCTATCATATGGGTGCTACAAGCTAGCTTAAAAAAGAAGCCAATAGCACATTACTAACATGGAATGCGATACCAGCGCAT
>LBNU01003199.1:60791-78750 GCA_014162995.1 Artemisia annua
GTTTTTTTTGAATTGATCCACTCTTAATAGACATATACCCGAGGGACACGTTTACGTTGCTTAGTTAAAGGGATCCATTATCAGCTTTTAGGTGACAACTAGCCCTAATAACTAACTTGAAGTTGTTAACATTCCTAAAAAGGAATTTAGACCCGTCATAGTAAACATCTAATAAGAGTTTCTCGAATCGGTACTTTTCTACTTGGATAAATCCTTTCGAATACTAACATTTTGTTTCGTCAATTCGAGAGTCAATTCTGAGTCTGTTCTGAGTCAAGTACAAGACCTTTAAGCTTTAACTGACGAGCTCGAGATTCTTCCACAACTTTTGAACATTTTTTATCACATTTAATCACGTCTTCTCCCCCTCAAAAATAGCATACCGTGATATTTTTGCTATCAATTGATTAAATACAAAGCATTTGGAGAGATAGACGGACTCTTTCGCATGAAATATGGAACATTTTCTTTTTCATTTTATACTCCCCCTAAAAGAAAGCATATTGTTTAAACATAAAGTTTAAAATCAATTTTAAGGGTTTTAGAGGGAGTTTTTTCTTTGAAATACGAGTTATGTACTGAAATGTACACAAGTCATTTTGTTTTGAGGCTAAGTGCTTAAAAAGTTTTTGAAACCTTTGTTTTTAATTAAGCACTTTCCTTTCTTAGAAAAACGAGTTCTTAGTTGAATTACTAAGAAGTCATCAATTAAGCTCGGGTTTCGTACTGAAGTATACGAAAGCCATTGTTAAAAGAAATTTTGAGAAACGACATATTTTTTAGAACATTTAAATGAACTCTCGCTCAAGCATATGTACATATCCGTGTCATTGTTGAATGGCATTTCTAGAAACGTACATAATATCGATTATACGAGAGACATGTCGTGAAAAGAATATTTTTGGATTTTTTGATTTTTATATTGTTTTTGTGTTTTTGAAAATTTTATATTTTTTATTTTGTTTTTGTTGGTTTTTCAAATTTTGTATTTTCTTTTTTCAAAAATATTTACAGCGAAGCGGTTTTGAAAATGTTTTTCAAGAAGATTCGAGAAGACGTTTTAACTCCTCAGGGGTTAGGCTTCGCATGCCAATTCGTCGAACTAATTCGTCAAACCTTTCTTTTGGAAGGGCTTTAGTAAATAGATCGGCAAGTTGGTAATCCGTCTTAACGAAATGAATTTCAATAGTACCCTCTTCTACGTGCTCTTTTATGAAGTGGTAGCGGACTCTAATATGCTTCGTCTTAGAATGATGCACGGGGTTGCACGAGATGGCTATGGCACTTTTCGAGTTACAGTACATAGGAATGCGGTCGAAATGAAAACCATAATCTGTGAGCTGTGTTCGCATCCATAGAATTTGGGCACAACACGCAGATAGAGACACATACTCGGCTTCCGCGGTTGATAGTGCGGTGCAATCCTGTTTCTTAGACGACCAGCTGACCAGTTTTTCACCCAAAATTGTGCTCCGCCTGATGTACTTTTTGTTGTAACTTGATCACCTGCATGATCGGCATCTGAAAATGCTGTTAGATTAAACCCCGAATCCTTCGGATACTAAAGTCCCATGTTAATGGTTCTTCGAAGATACCGAAAGATCTATTTAACCTCTTTGAGGTGAAGTTCGGTAGGCTTTGCCTGAAACCGTGCTAAGAGACAAACAGCAAATTGAATATCTGGTCGACTAGCAGTTAAGTACATGAGAGAACCAATCATACTCTGATATTTCTTCGGATCTATGGGTTTCCCGAATAAATCAGCACCAATTTTTGGTGAAGTGACCATTGGAGTACCAACAGATTCACAATCTTCCATGCCATGTTTCTTTAAAATCTCAATTGTATATTTAGCTTGATTGATAAAAATACCACTAGGGGACTGATGTACTTGTAAACCAAGAAAGAATTTTAGTTCCCCCATCATGGACATTTCAAATTTGCTTTTCATGAGATTTTCAAATTGTTTTGAAAGATTAGGATTGGTTGATTCAAAGATGATGTAATCGACATAAATTTGAACAATTAAGATGTCATCTTTGTGTTTTTTAGTAAACAAAATTTTATCAACTGTTCCTGTGGTGAAATTGTTTTTCAGCAAGAAAGAAGACAGTTCGTCATACCACACCCTTGGAGCCTGTTTCAAACCATAAATGGCTTTCTTAAGCTTGTAGACGTAGTCTGGATGTTCTTTGTCGACGAATCCCTCTGGCTGCGTCACATACACTTCCTCTTTCAAAGTTCCATTCAAGAACGCATTCTTAATGTCCATCTGATAGACGGTGATGTTTTTGTGAGCGGCATAAGCTAAGAAGATCCTGACTGCTTTAAGTCTAGCAACGGGCGCGAATGATTCTCCGAAATCTATTCCTTCTTCTTGCGGATATTCTTTAGCCACGAGACGAGCTTTGTTGCGGATTGCAGTTATTTCTTCATCCAATTTATTCTACCACAACCATTTAAGATCAAAAACACGTTTCTCAAGTGGTCGAGGTACAAGTTCCCAACTATCGTGTAAATTGTATGAAAGAATTTCATCCTGCATCGCTTCAATCCACGGGTATTCTGCCATTGCCTCTCGAATGTTCTTAGGTTCTTTCAAACTTAAAGCACAGATGTAGATACATAATTCGAGATCGGTGGCAAGTTGTCTCCTCGTCTGAACTGGCCTGGATGGTTCACCAATGACATGTTCGATTGGATGGTCTTTAGTCCATTTGAGTGTAGAAGGGTACCTTGAATTCAACATATGCGTGTTAGATGGTTCATGTAACCTCGAAGAAGATGATTCAGATTCAGAAGCAAACGGGTTTTCAAAAACTTCTTCTTCTTCGTCTAACGTAGCATTTTGTTGTGAAGATTCTCCTTGAAAAGTTGAATTTTGGTTTTGCTCATCAACTCTTGGTAGAACAATTTCAATCACTGGAGATGCTGGAGTAGATGTTGATGATGATGTTGAGGGAGTTGGTGCTTGAGTTTCGACGGTTGTTGATGCATCTTGTGTTTGTGGTGGTGGTGGTTGTTGATGTTGAGCGGGTGCAGCGGAATGATGTGAAGATGCATTTGTCGAAGTTCCACCATAGTATTCATCAAACATTAACTCGAAGAAATTTTCCAGTTCTTGATTTGTTGGTTTATCTGGTATAGTTGACTGAGCTCCATTAGGTACGAGTCCTGAACTGATATGTCCAGAAGTCTTTCTGTTAGGTTCGGGTCCTAATCCGGAATGATTAGAAGCCATTGGATTAAGCGCGGGTTCTAGAGTGAGTCTCTCAGAAGCCATTTGTGAAATCTCGTCAAATTTCACATTCATCGTCTCCATTATCCTCTTAGTTCTTCTAACATACACCCTGAATGCCCTCGAATTTTCTGAGTAACCAATGAAGATTCCAATATCACCCTTAGCTTTCAATTTACCAAGATCTTCTCTGTCATTCGTCGGATAGCACAAAGCGCCAAACACGTGAAGATAAGAAATGTCTGGTTTTCGACCGTTCACTAGCTCATAAGGTGTTTTGTTGAATCTGGGATGGATTAAGGATCGGTTTTGAGTGAAACATGCAGTAGCGACAGCATCAGCCCATAAGAATAGCGGTGCCCTAGAATAAATCAGCATAGTACGAGCAGCTTCCACAAGAGTTCTATTTCTTCTTTCAACTACCCCGTTCTGCTGTGGAGTTCTGACAACCGATGTTTGATGTGTAATTCCAACATCTTCAAAATACGTTCTTAACTCCTGATTTGTGAATTCTGTGCCATTATCTGTTCTTACAATCCTTACTGGAGCTTGAAGTAGAACTTGAATACGCTTCAGAAAGGTGATGATGGTGCTAGGTGCTTCATCTTTTGATCTCAAAAACTTCACCCATGTATATCTTGAATAATCATCGACGATAACAAGAATATACTTCTTCCCATTGATACTATCAACTCTCATCGGGCCACATAAGTCCATGTGTAACAAGTGTAACCTTGGTTCCGAATTAGGTATGGTTTTTGGTTTATATGTTGCTCTTTTGCTCTTACCTTGTTCGCAAGATGGACATAAGTGTTCTTTGGTGTATTTGAGCTTTGGGAGTCCGTTGACGATGTTGTCTTTTGCTAATTTGTTGATCGTGTCGAAATTGAGATGGGATAAACGTCGATGCCACAACCAAGACTTTGTTTCTGATGCTCTTGTCATAAGACAAATTGGTGATGTAGAGGCCATTTGATTGATGTCGATAGCATAAAGGTGTCGCGATTTCTGATTAAAAGATCTTTTCCGACCAAATAAATTTCGAACAAAAACCGTGTTTCTTCTAAAAGCAACCTCTAAATCTGCATCACAAAACTGCCCGACTGAAAACAAGTTGTGTCCCAACCCTTCGACATAGTAAACCCGAGTGATTAAGTAATTTCTAAACTGAAGATCTCCATAACCCGAAATAGCTGCAATGTGATCATTTCCAAAACGTACAGTTCCCATGAACTTCCAAACAAAGTTGATCAGCAGCTTTAAATTCCCGGTCATGTGCTTGGAGCAACCCGAGTCGACGATCCAAAGACAAATTTCGATAACCTGCGTAGAACAGAAGATTTTGTATTTGGAAACCGTTTCGAATTAGGTTCCATGGGGTTAGAGGTAAAAGCATTGTTACACTCATAGAAGGTTTCTGTTTGTTCAGATTGAACCACTATCAATTTACCATCCTTAAGAGTGAATTCTCTAACCGTTGGTTTCCATGCACAGTACTTAAGATAATCTCTAGGCATTTTATTACTTGTGGGATAACTAATCTTTTTAATTAGTTTACCAAAGTATCTAGATCTCGCACTAGATTTATCTAAAGCATCATTCTGTTCAAGCATCTCATTCACATACTTAGAAACACATTCATCATGAACATCATTAATTAAGCATTTCATGCACGTTAAGCAAAGAGAGTCATTACATGCATTCAAAACAGTACGATCAACATTACATTCAGATGAACTATGTTTCTTATTACAAAGCGATAAATTCCTAGGGTGTTCTTCTACTTCTTCCATTTTATTCTTGCAACTACTCTTAGAGACAGGCGAGACTCTATTGTTCCTTGTATTGCTTCTAGGCTTTAGTCTGCTGCTCCTAGATGTGCTTGCTACTCCTGTAGAAGGTAAGGCACACTCATTAGAATTTATTTTGTTGTCGCATTTAGTATCCTTAGACTCTTCAGAATTATCCTTTACACATTTTTTGCTTGTCCTAGATGTAGAGGCACACGCAGTAGTGGGACTAATCCTAAAAAGACCAGGGGCTAAAACTTTTGGTGTTTCGACAACCGCTTTTCCTTTCTCAGCACATTTTTCATTTTCATTACATTTGGACAAGGGTGATGGAGTGACTGGTTTTGACAAATCCTTTTTCACATCAACTTTCGGAACAAGTTGAGAAATTGACATTTTTGGTTTAACAACCGCTTTAGGAATATGTTCTTTGTCCGAAGTCGATGGTTTTGCAAACTTAGTGTCCATTTCCTTTCCTTTTTGACATTCTAACTGAGCCCTCAAGAGATTATTTTGCTCTTGCAACTTTTTGAAATCACGCTCATACGACAATTTGTCATACTTGCATTCTTCCTTTTTTCGATCAAGTTGTTTAAAATATGACACGTTTTCTTTTTCAAGTTTAATAAGAGCATTTTCATATTTTGAAACAATTTTAGAGGTCTCAGCTCGAAGTCGTTCGTCATCTTCAACAGAATATATTTGCAATATGAGAGACTTAATATCAGTGGACATCACAGCTTTGAAGAGAGAGTCATTTAACTTTTCCAAAACACTTATTTTCTCAAAAGATTCATTTGCCTGCTTTACTAGGGATTTGTGATCCGTAACAAAGTCAGCTGTTTCTTTCAAAAACGCTTGTTCAAAATGAATCACTCTTGCATTCACAGCAGTGAGTTGTGGAGCAATATCACTTTCAAGAATCTTTTTCACTTGTAAATGGACTGTTGAGTTCCAATTTTTCTCATTTGTTTTCGTTTTAGATTCTAAAGTCCTCTGAAGTGTTCCAACTCTGGTTTTGAGATCATCAAGATATCCCCTTGCATCACTTGTGTTAAAAGTGTTGTTTGAAGACATCTGTTCAATATTTGAAAGAGATTTGGAAACAGCTACAGGTTTTGAAAGCATTTGTTTGAAAGTGAATTTTTTGGAAACAGTTTGTGTTTGTTTTTGAGGGACAAAAGTGATTCCATTGATTTTGTTCCATTTCTCGTAATCAATTGGTTTTAAATTAGGATTCTTTTGTTTCATTTTATGTTGACTCTCCTCCGCAAGTTGTATAGTATCATCAGAATCACGCACATAAGGAGGATCATGTTTCTCATATATCACATTAGCATTGTAAATCACATTCTGTTCTTGCTGAGCTTTCTTGAGATTACAAGGTGTTTTGTTCCCTAGAGCCATTTTGTATTTTGTGTGGTAAAACGGATCGGTCTGATTAGAAATCATGTGAATCGTTTGAGCTGATTGACCCTTTTTAACCAACAAATCTTCAAGTTTAGCAATCTTGTGTTCTGACTCTATGATTTCTTCCAAAAGTTTATCTTCTTTCTTTGCAAAGTCTTTTTTCAACTCATCCCGTTCTTTTTCAAGATTGGCATAAGCTGATTTTTGTTTTGAAAGTTGGTTTGTTAAATCAGAAATCTCTTGTTTTAAAGATTTAATTGTTTTCATTGAAGTGACTTCAAGAGTATCATATTTGCATTGCAATTCTCTATCTTTAACAAGTATTTTCTTATAACCAATTTCAAATTCAGACTCGCGTTTTTTATCATTTAGAAAACTTTTTTCTTTGGCCTTGTATCTCTCAAGCTCAGTGGTCAATATCTCATTCGCGGCCTTAACATCGCGATTGACCTTTTTCACTTTCTCAACTTCGATAGTACAATTATTCAATAATGTTTCAAATAAAGCACGTGTTTCCTCATCAGTCTCAGCATGCTGTGAAACTGAGCCTCCATTATGATTCATGTCGGGAGTCGTCGAATCAATATTGCTATTATTCGGCGTTTCCTGATATGTATCATAAATAGGTGCTTGTGTCTCAGAATGCTGTTCCTCATGATTAGACATATCACATATATCATTATTGTTGTCATGATCGAAGTTGTGTACCTCAGAAACTACGTTGGCATCATAAACAGGAGGTGTCTCAGAATCTGTATCGTACTTAGCTTCCTGAAGATTAGCCATGAAGATGCAGTTTGCATTCACTTCCTCTCTGTCCTCCATATCATCCATCAATGCCATGAAATCATGCTCCTCGGCGTTCAACTGGAATCCTGCCTCTTCCTTTTGTACGAGCATCAATGCTTTCTGCAAAAATTCTGAAGTCTTCCTTTGAGGCTTAGTAGGACAGTTCCTCGCCATATGACCGACACCTTGGCAATTGAAACACTTAATCACATTCTGCTGATTCCCATTCACATTTCCATAATTCCCACCAACTTGTGCTGCAACATTTCCATACTGATTACCCTGATTCCCAACATTACCAAACTGATTACCCTGAATACCAACATTCTGACCCCTCTGATTACCAACAACTTGCCCCATCTGATTCCCTGCATACTGACCCATCTGATTCTGCCTGTTCTGATTCTGCCTATTCTGATTACCCATGTTATAGCCCGGAGCATATCCTTGCTGATTCCCCATACCTCCAACCATTGGCCCGTCATTGCCCATGTTGAACCTCGGTTGCACAATCTGCCTATTACGAGTGTTCGTTGAAATTCGTTGGTTGTTGTTGGTTGGTGTGGAATAGCGTCCTTGGACTGCTTTTGTCAGAAAAGCAAGTGCTTGTGTCAAAGCATCAGTAGAATCATCACTGTCAGTGAACTCTGGTTCTGGGAAGTATGGATATGGTTGTTGTGGAATGACTTGTTGTTGTTGTTGTGGGTAGAATTGTTGTTGTGGGATTGCAGCAGTTTGTTGTGGAATGTATTGTTGTTGCATGTAGTTGTGAGTGGAAGATGATGATGATGGTTGATATGGTGTGTTTACTGATGAAGGTGATGGTGTATTAGCAATAAGTGCTAGAGGATCATGTTTCTTAGCAAGCATCTCAGCTCTCACTTCATTTGCCTCTGCCTGATTCTGCTTCAAGAAATCGTACAACTGATCATAAGTAACATCATGCAAATTCTTCGTCTGATAAACAATGGTGACGTATCTTCCCCATTCTGGTTGTAGCTCATTCAGAAAGATTGTGTTGTTAGCAATGTTTGTCTGAGTGAGGTTGTGCCTTGACAAATCATTCATGATCTTGCAGAATCTGAGATAATACGACTCTATGGATTCACCAGGAATTGAAGTGAACTTGCGAAGTTCCTTAAGCAATTGTGTTTCCATTTCTTGTTTCCCGATATCCGTTCCATACATAAGCTTCTTAACTCTTTCCCAGACTGCATGAGCACTTTCTTCACTATCCACTGTAGCATAAGTCGATTCTGGTAGACCAAGAACAACAAGGTGAAATGCCTGATCATCAGCAATGATTTGTTGTCGATCTTCTTCAGTGTAGTCAGTCTCATTCTGAAGTCTGTAGAAAGGTGGTACTGGGGGGGTTCCATTCGGATCACCAGGGTCTAGTATTTCTCTTGGTTTGAAAGGACCGTGCAAAACAGAATTAACAAGAAGTGTTCCATTTGTTTTGCTCTTAAGATAGCGTATCATTCTACTAGCCCATTGTGAATAACCACCCTTTGAAAGCATGGGAGGTCGGTTTTCAGCACCGGCGGCATGAATATCTTGTTGAGTTGCCATGATGATTCGATGCAAAGTGAAAAGTCGTGAAAAGTTGTTGTTGGATCTTTAGGATGAACTTAGGTTGTTGATATAGATAAGGTTTGATGAGGTGAAAACGGTTGGTTGATACTTGCTGAATATAATTCTCCTTACTTGCTTACCCAAATTACCAAATCAAACTCGCTAAAATTGCCTTGAAACTGTTGATACTCGCTAGAAAAAAAAACTTCAATACTCGTTAGTTGAAAGAGATTTCAAAACTCGCTAAGAAGAAGAAAAAAATTTCAAACTCTCTATAGAAAAAAAAATTTCAAACTCGCTATGGAAAAATTTTTAAACTCGCTATGGAAAAATTTTTTCAAACTCGCTAAGGAAAAAGTTTTCAAACTCGCTATGTATAAAGTTTTCCAAACTCGCTATGGAAAAAGTTTTGAAACTCGCTATACATGAAAATCTTCTTACTCGCTACAAAAATATTCTGTCAAACTCGCTAGGAGAAAAACACAATACTCGCTATGAGTGGAGAGAATCTTACTCGCTATATGCGATAATAAAAACAAGGCAAACTCGCCTGAAAACCATACTCGCTATCTCACAAATGCAAAACTCGCTATTTTGGGGTTTAGTCAATTTTTCATACTCGCTATCAAAGATCTTAAACCCTTAAACCCTTCAAAAAACGTACTGAGAAGATTTGTTTAGCAAAACGAGTATCAAATACAAAAGATTAAGCACATGTAAGTTTGAAAAGCTTTGAAAGACACGTGAAATACCAAAACAACAAAACTAACGAGTACGAAGATCAAACTAACGAGATCAAAATCAAACCCAAACGAATCTAAAACAACCTAAATCTATCCCTTGGCGATTGATACCACTTGTAGGACCTTGGATAACAACTTCTTTCACAACTTATTAACTTATTCTAGAGAGAGAGAGTAGAGAGAGAAAGAGTGGAGAACATCATGTAAAAGATAAGAACTATGTGTTTATTCAAATGATGAAGCTCAACCTTCAAATGAAGGCTTACATAACATTATATAGCTATGAAGTCTTGACCTTACAACTTATACATATTTAGCCCTTCGACTTCTTTCTATTTGAACTAATGGACTTATAACTCTTGAAACGTTTTATAACGCAACCTATTACATGATTTAAGACTTTAATGACCGACACTTTAATTTATAAAAATACAAAGCTAACACCAAGTCGTCTGAATTCGTCTCCTTAGGGTTTCTTGTCACTCAGAATTCGTCTGATATCTTTGAGTATTTATAGGTTCTGTCTGAGGGTACGATGCGGTGCATCGTATAAGTAGATGCGGCACATGTACTTACTTCGCGTGGGGTCCAAGATTAATATATTCTGGAATATTCGTACACCGTCTTCAAATGCGACGTAACTTGAATCTCTATGTGGCGCATGTCCTTCAGTATCTTGAATCGTATTTAGTGAAGTCTTGATATAGATATGGCGCATGTTGTTAATGTAATGCGGCGTATCTGGAGTAGAACAATATAACAACCCGCATTTTCAAGCCCTGACTAAACCTTAAAACTCGTAATAATTTATTTTTAAAGTTTACATATTTACTTTTGCGTATCACTTTTAACTACTGAGTAACAACACCACACGCGTACCGACACTACAGTAGTAACAGCATAAACTCAATACTGGTTATCCGGAATTAATAAATTTTGTTTTTATATTTCTATTATAAAAACACCCTCGTCAGAAATATTTTAGGACCCCCACTAACTTGAAAACACAAATTACAAACTGGAGAACCCCGAATTAAACCGGAGCTCAACAAAACATGGGGTACACTTAAATCTATTAGCTTAACACTCACCTGTATTCAAAATACTCACCTTTTTATTATAACCTTTACTTTTATTTAATAATAATAAATAAATAAATAAATAAATAAATGAATAAAGGATAAGATATAAACATTTTTTTCTCTCTTCCCTATCCCCACATCTGCCTCTCTCTCTCTTTCTCCCTCACCCACGCTCCTCTCTCCCTTCTGCCATCTTCATCCCCACCTCTGAAAAACATAACAGATCTGCACTAAGGATGATGCTAACAAAACTACAAGGAGGTCCCAAGCATTGCAGACGGGATACCCTTTTGTCTTCCTCTCACACTCAACGCAAGCCATCAAAGGGGTGACGAGACAACAGGGTACGATTACCATATATGGTTTCAAGTTCGACTGATGATGAGGATGAAGGAATCAACCTTACTCATTTTATTCTTTTTATCCCACCACCGGTCCACAAGCAAATAACTTCCCAAAAACTTCACTCGAAAATCTCTCTCAAAAATCAAAGGGGTTTCTGTGGTGGTTTGTTTGCTTGGAATCGGATTCGGGTTTTTTGATCTTTTGTTTGTCTCCTTGTTAATCGGCTCTACTTGTTGTAAGGGTTCTAATCTTCTTATTGTCTTGCTTCATTCGAATCTGTAATTACTCTTGATGTTATTGGAAGTCTTGTTGTTATAATCTTGTTTCTGTTTAAAAGTGAATCGATCTATTTTATTTTTCTTGATTCTCGGTTGTTATTGATTTTTGTGTGGCAACTTATAATGGTAAACCTGATAAACCAAAACAAAGATTTAAAACCATGTTGGCTTGGATTGGAAGTACTCACACTGTTGGCGACCTTTTGTTTTGATTTTTTGCTTCGCGTATCTATTTTGGTCCTTGATTTGCGACTTGTGCATTTGGTTATTAAGAGATGTTAAGACTTTTGTGTTTCTTTAAGCCTTAGTCTCGATAGCGGTGTGCTATAAATCTTTGTTATGTTGAGTTTTTCTTAGTTAGATTGCTCACTTACGAGGCGTATTAGCCTTGTCCTTGTAAGAAGTTGTGTCAGATTTTACTCCGGATCGAAACCCACTTTGGCCGAACCACAGTGGTGAATCTTGTTATATTCTGGTCATGTTTTGGATTTGGTTGTCAAGAAGGACTTAGCCATATTGTGTACGTCTAATGGCGTTTCGTTAAACTAAGTCTTGGATAGAAATTGTGGTGTGTTTTTGGGTTGTTTTTGTTGTCGAACCCCAACAGTGGGCATTTCTTTTTCTTTTTTTTGTTGTTCCTTTTTGCTTCAACTAGCTACTTTAAGGCTCAAAAAGCTTAAATGGTAAAATGTTAAACTAGTTGGTTTTGGCTCACTGATATGGCCATGTAAGTTTCAAAAACTATAAATTCAATGGGTTAAGTCTATGTTATAGTTGGAAGGTCTTATTTTTGGTTTAGACTTGGTATGCGTTTGGTTGGCTCGCTAATTTCCAAAGGCAAGCTTCAAAATGGTTTAAACTTTTAATCTAATTGGATTTGGGCATGGCTAGAATTTATTTGGGTTGGGTTGTCTTTTGTCGAGCCATTGTTGAGCCGAGCCCAACGGTGAGGTGCGTTCTATTGCTTATTTAACTCCGGCTTATCTCGACTTATTATCTTCACGACTTGTATTCTCGACACGTTCCGCTTCACACGACTTCGAGTTTCACAAACCTAATTTATAACGAGTTGATTTATAAAAACCTACTTTATAACGCGAGTTTATATATGCATACACATACAACCATAAAACTTTATATCTCTAAAACTTATAAAAGCTAAACTTGTAAGTTTTGAACATGATTATTTACTTATATCACCTATTTAACTTATATAAACTTGACGTGTTTTTTTTATATGAGTTTTATGAATTTTAAAGACGGCTATTACTTAAACTTATACCTTGTAACTTATAGTTACCACGAGAAACTAAAATGTTTACACGGGTCATGCCCGGTTTTCATCAAGATTATATATACACTCAATTTATTAATCCAACTAAGGAAGAAAAATAATCGTTTTTCCATAAACTATTTTTTTTACAAATAGTTATAAATATACACTATATATGTAAACACCTTTCCACGTTTTTCCCGACAACGCTCAATAATCATCAATGATTATTTTCTGTCCTTGTCTTTCGTATACTTGTCTAACGAGTACTTTTCGTCATATACACTTAACGCTTCTATTCGAGTGAACGTATGCACTTCCAAGAGCCAATACACCCAAACATTTTGTAAACTATTTTCAAACTTAAAAGCTGCCACACAAGCAACAATAACACAACACTTTAAAACTTTTGAGTATAATTACACTTCGTCGAGTCTTAGACTTAAACTAAGGACTAAATTATGCCTTACTAATCTAGGTCGCGTGTCGGTGCTGTCCACTATTACTATTTGACTTTACTCTTTCAGACTGCGTTGCAAAGGTGAGTTCTCGTAGCTACTTAATTAATTAATTAACGGCTAAACTTTTTCATAACCTGAGCTTTCCTTAACCAGTTGACCTTACTTCGTAACCTTAGCCTCCCTTTCTTTATAGTTCGACTAAGTGACTTCGTAACCGAAACCTACTTTTTTTCTTACTGTCCCTTTTTCATAATGTTTTCCTTGGGGGAAAATGGTACTCAATGCTTTTCAAATGTTTTTATGCTGTGATTTACTGTTTTCATGATTTTGGACAATTATGTGTGTTTGATTGCGATTATGTGCTACGTGTATATTTTCATTATATGTGATCCAACATGCGCAACTGTTTAACTCCTTTTGGAGCCGAAGCAATTGATAGTACTATCAGGGTAGAATCCCCACTATTATTTGATTTTGTGTGTGCAACCATGGTAGGCTCAGTTGGCGCGAACGTTATCGTTTTACTATGGTTAAGTGTATATAATTGTATATCTTGCTCACTATTGTCCTACACTATATCATTCACAACTCAGTGGTCTTATTCTTAAACCTACGAGCTCACCAACATTATGTTGACGTTTTCGTAGTAATTTGTAAACCCTAAAGCTCACCAACATCCTAGGGTTTATTAGTGTTTTAGTTTAGATAGCATGTTCTACTTGATCAAGGTAGAACATGTTAATTAGTTTGTTAATTGTTATAGAAGATAATGATAATGAAAAACCTTGTTCATAATAATGATTGATTCTATGTTTGAATATTCCGCCTTCATTATTATGTGTTCCTAGATATAATATTAGGCCTCGTCTAAGAGTTCTACATGTGGTATCAGAGCCTGGGGCTCGTGATATCTGGGATTACAAGGTGTTTTTGATGTCGTGTTTATGAAGAAAAGGGTTTACTGTTGTCGATGAAGAAGCTACTTTGATAATAAGGTTTAATGTCGAAGAAAGTTGGTTTGAATATTAAGGTTTTATTGTCGATGTTTGCGATAAAAGCAAGTGTTATTCTGGTTTGTCGTGATTAAATATTCTTCAATAGCAAGGTGGGCTCAGTTTGTTATCTATTGTATGGCGATAAATAAACAATTGAAAGATTAGTTTATCCGTTCAATTTGTCGTCTTTCACATAAGGTAATCTCGTATCAATTTACTCAAGGATCAGTAGTATATTAATGATGGTTTGTTATTTAGTACATGTTGCTTCACAATTCTATAATCTCGTCCATTATTTAATCATCATTGAGATCGTGGGCCGTTGCATTAAATTGATAGAGGTTTGTCGCTTTTTGCTTGCCACTGAATGGGATTATACGTTATTTGATTTTATATTCGATGAATCAGCGGAGAAAAGTTAATATATGGAGTTGTGAAGTTTTGAGAAGGTTTTGTAAGTCCATATAAAGAATTGGTTGTTTAATTGGCTGCTGTTCATTCATGGATTATTTGTACTGCTACGCTAGTATTCTGCTTTCATTCACAAAGTACTGCTTATTCATATCTTCAAAGTACTGCTATCGCTATTGCTGTGCTGCTATCCAACAAAGTACTGCTCGATATTTTTTAAGGTACTGCTCGTTTATCCAAAGTACTGCTCTTGCATTATTAAAGTACTGCTGTGTTTGAATGCTTTATGGAGACACGTAAAGGAGTTTTATGCTTCAATATATATGCATGATTTACGAGCAGTGAGGGGAAGTCGAGATGAATTTGATTGGTTTTGGATTACACACACAGAATGGTTATTTGATACACACACACAGGAAGAAGTTTTGTTCTTAAAATTTTTAAAAGGCTCGTATTTGGTTCTTATGGATTAATTGATTACGAAGAAGGTTGAATATCATTTATTTGATGTTGTAGTTGAGTTTCACATGTTTGTGTTCTTATCATATAGCTTGATGAATCTAGCAATGTGTGATTTTTCTTATGATGCTCTATGCACACATTGGCTATCACTTAAAGGAGTTACATTGTAGTGCTCAGTGTATCATATTAGTTAAGGATTTTGTCAAGGGATTGCGGTCTACTTATATTTATGGTTTCGTATAAGTATGGAGTTCCGTGGATAGTACAAGATTTAAGACACAAGTTTGGGAAATTCTACTTCTTCATCAAATTCGTTATACTCAATTTTCTTCATCAGTAATCATTACAAGGAGCTTACAGATTTGAAGAATCATGAAGATGGTTAACACATTGGTTTCAGGGGAAGTATCTTATTATTTGTTTTAATCATTTAATGTTCATGCATCACTCAAGGGTAAGTGTTTGATTTTTACTATTGTTGATCATTACTACTACTACTAGTTGGAGTTTCTATCGTTTTGGATTCATTTTTCGTAAGCATTTTGGTGTTCTTCATGGTTGGCAATTTGAAACATTGGAAGGCTTTGATTAGAAGTGTGGTATTGGTTCGTGGTGGTCAAGATCATTATTTGCATACGTACCCTATTTGTTGATAACAAAAAAGGGAAGAGATGTTCGAGTGGCATGGCATGGCTTAAGGGGAAGACAAGATTGTTTCATTCATGGCGAGATTTAATTATCTCAACTTTTCTACTTCGTCTAGGGAAGTTCGTACAAGAAGGTGTTTGTTTTGTCATCATCAAATAGGGGAAGATTGTTGGGTCTATTATTGATTTGATGATACAAAAACAAGAAAGAATGAAACATGAAGGGCTTGAAGTGACAAGAAGGAATTCTACAAAAGATGGGGAAGGACTTGCTTGAAAAAGAAGTTTTATTTATTAGTCCTTCGTAGTAATTTGTAAACCCTAAAGCTCTATTATATAAAGAGATCAAGGGTTTAGAATTTTTAACATGTCTTCCATAATGTAGTCGACTAAAAGGTGTGTGTGTGTAACCTGGGCGTAGGAGATAAACGCCTAGGGTTTATTAGTGTGTTAGTTTAGATAGCATGTTCTACTTGATCAAGGTAGAACATGTTAATTAGTTTGTTAATTGTTAGAGAAGATAATGATAATGAAAAACCTTGTTCATAATAATGATTGATTCTATGTTTGAACATTCCGCCTTCATTATTATGTGTTCCTAGATATAATATAAGACCTCGTCTAAGAGTCTTCAACGATCTTCACATCAGGTGTTACTGAAGTTGCTTAGAAGGTTGAGTACTGACTGGCTTAGCAAGACTTAAGACAAGACCCTCCCGGGTTATATCTCGTGGAGTTGCATTTTAATATTTTCCTAGTGATGTTGTTAGACTTTGAGACTTATGTTTAACTTTTGGATCTTTGTACTTATCCCGCGTGTGGGTGCTTGAGACTATTATCTATGTTTGATGAACTCAAATAAGTACATTTTATTAGCATCATTTATCCTATTTATTTAATTTGTTTTACTTTATTATGCATGAGAATCGGTGCTTTAATGTTTACTTTAGTGATTCTCAGGTAAAAACAGGTAAAAGGTGAAAGTTGGCGATATTGGACTAATTACGGAGCAAAATGAGCAAGATGTCAAAAGTCTACTGAAACTCTGACGATGCGCCGTATCTTACTCAACAGATACGCCGCAATATCATACTTAGATGAATTCGAAGACCATTGCCTGACTTTGAAGAATGTGCCGCATGGAATTCTACCATGCGCCGCATATGAAACTTTGGTCAAAGAAGAAGATCAAGCTCGTTCTACTCCAGATACGCCGCATTACACAATTGACATACGGCGTATCAGTATCAAGACTTCACCAGAAACAATCCAAGATAACTGAAGGACATGCGCCGCATACAGATTCAAGTTACGCCGCATCTAAAGGCGGTGTACGAATATTCCAGAATATAATAAGCTTGGACCCCACGCGAAGTTAAGTCAATGCGCTGCATCTTATCATTACATGCACCGCATCGTACCCTAAGACAGAAACTATAAATACCCCAAGACCTAGACGAATTTTGTGTGCACCATAACCCTAAGGAGACGAATTCAGACGAACAAGCAACACAAGACACACCCCAAACGAAGATCTTAGAGCTGTAAGAAGGTCCTGCATGTATTTAATTCATTAAGTAGTTTTGTTTTATTGTAATAGTAAGCTTTATTTCATCAGGATTGATGGCCGGTAGTTTGTGAGTAAGCAATAATCAAATGCCCGCCATAAAATTGCTTTCCCATCGATTAAAGTTTATATGTTTGATGTCTTTGGTTCACTTATATTACTGCATTGATTACCTCTGTGTCTAGCTGAGCACTGCTGAGCCGCCATACTCCTTCCTCGCCTACTTACTCCGATGTCTTTGGATGAGTAGGATATTCATAAGTAATCATTAAGGGTTTACTCGCCGATATAATAGCCAACGAGTACGGATTAACTTTATACACTTCATATAAAACTAGCAATAAAACAAGTGACAAGCTATCTTAATTATCAGGACATGTCTTCTTATTGTCTCTACTATCTATCTGTGTACGTGTATGCTATTCGCTGATTTGTTCTCATTAGTTTTTACTGTTTAATTAGATAACCAAACCGTGGTAGTCTCTCAGGCTGAACCTATAGGTGATGTTGAATATATAAAACATAAATGAAACATATAAACGCAGCGGAAAACATCACCAACAAGGATCTTATATAGCCATATGATCAATAAACAAATAAACACATAAGTTATACCTTTGTAGCGTGATCGGTAGCAACGAATGGAGACCTTCACCAACGTTTGTAATACACCAACAATACCCAAGTGACCAAAGTACATCACCTCTATGTGTTAGTCCACACTACACCTCACCGTATACCCCTTGGATGCTAGTCCTTAACCACGTAATCACGGAATGGCCTTTGAATAACAAGATTCAAAGGAAAAGATCAAGAAAACAAAAACCCTAAATGGGATGTTTGTTTTTGCCGTCACTTTTAGGGAGAGAGAGGGAGAGATAATTTTGGTTAGT
>LBNU01003205.1:14784-76520 GCA_014162995.1 Artemisia annua
TATATATATATATATATATATATATATATATATATATATATACTGATAGTTGGACCCTATAATTGTATGAAAAATGTACATGACTAATTGATTATAAGTGTGTACAAACACATATGTGTTGTAAAGATAGGTCAACAGATTGCAAAATTTAGATTTTTTTTTTTCCTCACCAAAAGTTTGACTTGTTTTAAAAAAGTTTACAAATAACATTTATTACATTTTTTCAACGACAATTTTTTCACACCCTATAACGTTTATCTTACAAATGTCTTCAGTAAGGTTTAAACCCACAACCTCTAGGTTGGTCAGTTGGTGGTTAACTCACATACCACTAGACCAAAATTATAAGTTACACTTCATAGAAAAAGATAGAAAGAAAATATTGTATAAAAAAAACGAATGACTCAAATACTTGATTTCATGTTTCATTTTTCAGTTCTAGTAAATATTTTTATACATTTTAAGTACTTTGATACATTTTAAATATCGTTTTTTGATGTTGAATTATAATTGTATGTTACAACATTTTTTAATACACTTTGACTATTTTATGTTGTATCCATAAACGTTACACGAAACGCTTATCAAAATATCCTACTATAATTATTTGACGCTATAAAATTCTGTCGTTATTCACGAGTACTCGTCTAGTAGGTTCAAAATTTGTCACACTTTTATGTACTTAAAAAATAATTACTACGTATTCTGTACACAAATACACAATTATTTTTATCCATATCTATAGGAGAAGTGATTTGAAGACCTAAAATTTATAGTGAGCAGTTTAACATGCATTTCAGTTATTACACTAATTAGGATGCATAAGACCAGGGTGATCCCACCGTTCTTCACCTTTTGGAGTTATTACACTAATTAAGTACAACCTGAGTTTTCGATTGGTGGAACAATAAAACATTTCAACGTTTTGTTTTACCCGTATTTTAACACGATCTATTAGTAAAGTTCATTTATATTTTTCTACAACTTAGTTAACAACATTATATATTTTGGTTGGGTTATTAGACAAATATGTTACCAAAGTTTGCCAAAATGTTCACCTAAGTTACTAAAGTTTTTTTCGTTACAAAAAGGTTACTCAAGTTAACGGGTTTATTATATAGGTTACTTAACGTTTAAAAAAGTGGCATTCTTGTTACTACGAGGGTGGGCAACCGGATGATTACCGGTTCCCCTTGTCCACGACAGCACCATAGTTTAAAATGTTACAAGGAAGTTACTATAGTTTACGGGTTTATTAAACAGGTTACTGAACTTTAAAAAAAGTAATTATTAGTTTTTTTTTTTTTTTTTTTTTTTTTTTTTTTTTTTTTTTTTTTTCGCGTACGTCTTTGTATATTTTCGTATGTTTCTATCCGTTTTATACGTTTATGTACGTTTTTTGCTCTTGTCGAACTTTCCTTACATTGTTTTACGTTTTTATCCATTTTCGTACGTTTTTGTATACTTTCGTCCGTCTTTTTATGTATCTATCTGTTGTCGTACGTTTTTCTCTAGTTTCGTAAGTTTTTATTCCATTTTCGTACGTTTTTTTCCATTTATGTTTTCATAATTTTTTATTACATTTGTGTGCGCATTTATACGCCTGTGTACATTTCATACGTCTTTTTACGTTTCAAAACTTAAAATTACGTCCAAAAACGTATTATAACGTTAAAAAACGTATAATAACGCTCAAAAACGTTAAAAAAACATAAATGTGTGAAAAATTGTAAGAAAGTGTACAAAGACAAAAACGTAAGAAAATGCATAAATCGTATATAACGTATGAAAATGTATACTAACGTCCAAAAAATTGTCATTTTTTTTTTAATTTTTTTATTATTATTTTATTATTTTTTTTAATTTTTTTTAGTTATTTTTTTTATTTTTTTATTTTATTTTTATTTATTATTTTTATTTATTTTTATTTTTTTATTTTATTATTTTTTTTATTTTTTTATTATTTTATTTTATTTTTATTTTATTTATTTTTTATTTTTATATATTTTTATTTTTTTTTATTATTTTTANACTAATGTCCGAAAAATTGTCGTTTTTTATTTTTTTTATTTTTTTTATTATTATCATTTTTATTATTTTTATTATTTTTATTATTATTATTATTATTATTATTATTATTATTATTATTATTATTATTATTTTTTTTTTATTATTTTATTTTTATTTTATTTATTTTATTTATTATTATTTATTTTATTTTACACTTTTTTTTATTTTTTTTATTATTTTTATTTTTTTTATTTTATACTTTTTTTATTTTTTATTTTTAAATTTTTATTTTATTTATTTATTTATTTATTTATTTTTTAATTAAAAAAAACAAAAAAGAAAAAACAAAACAAAAAAACCTGTAATAGTAGGTTAAAACATACAGAGTAACTTATATAACCGGTGACCAAACTTGAGTAACCTCTTTGTAGCGAAAAAAACTTTAGTAACTTAGGTGAACATTTTGGCAAACTTTAGTAACATCTTTGTCTATTATCCCTATTTTGGTTAGCTAGGGTGACTTTCATTACCAGGGTCACTTTAATTACTTAGAAATAATAATCATGCATGATATTAAAACTTGTCGTTATTCATAATACATTATATATGCTGAATAAATTTATTCAGTACATATAAAAAATTATAATCCGGAGTAAAAAAATATATAATAAGTAGTATATGGGTGTATATGCTTGATTTACATATTTATACCCGGCCTATCCCTTAATGGTTCAATGAATGTTAACCCAGATACCCTCGCTAGGGATGTCTTGATGCACAACAAATAGCATATAATTCGCGGCTGGTGCGATGTTGCCGGACGGCGGTGCCACTGCGTTAACTTCATATGTCGATTTCCCAACACTTTTGGCAGTGTTGCCCCCATCGAGAACCAATAACCTTTGGTTCATTGAATATGCGTGTGTCGTAAATGAAGGTGACACCATTGTCACTGAGATTAGGTTCAAAATCACCTTGTTTTGAACCGTGAACCGAACAACTATGTTTTTACCATAGCCGATACTAGTGTGAGTTGCAGGTAAAATTATTTTGGGGCGTGACCCAGCTAATGTTGGGTCGAGATATGATGGTGAAAATGCTTCCAATCTTAATTCAGTAGGAAAAAGTACTTTTGTGAAATTGTAATATATATGAGGGTTACTTCCACCAACCAAAACTCTTCCATCCCGAACCAAACTTGCAGTCGAATGATACATTCGGGGTACAGTGCTTGGATTTTGCACCTCAAAACGAGCATTAACCGCTTTATTAGGATGATAAATGACCGGACGCAAAACCGGGTTTCTCCCTAATTCCCACCCCGCTGTCCCACTCGCGGCACCATTAATTATCAAAACGTCGCCATTAGGTAAAAGTTTCATATCGCCCATGACCCTATTCAAAGGCATAGTTTCCATGAACCATTTAGGTTCGGGGTCGGATATCCTAATTCGACCACAACTACTCAAAGCTCCTTCAAATTTCCCATTCATAGCATTAACATATCCACCCTTAGGCGCACCCCCACAAATCATAACCTCAACCACTGCTACATTCCCTTTCACAATATGCAATGGAAGAAGTACTGCAGACCCGCTACTAGGGTAATTCCTAGGCTCACCACCAACAATCTCTGGGAACGTTTTCACAACACGATTTTTCATATAGTCCAATAATATAGCACGATTATTTGCAAAAATAAACAAATAACCATCGGTATTAAGGAATACAAATGGGTATAAGTTGTTCTCCACGTTATTCGGATCATTAGTTTGTGCTAAAAAGGGCATATTATACGCTTTATCCGAGTTTCCACTTTTCGGGTAAAACTCGTAGTTAAATTGCCTACGTCCCCCAATCACAATTTGCCTTCCATCAGGCAATAGATGATTAGTAGCATACCATCTTCGGTTAATTAACCCAAGCTGTATCTCTTTCCAATCACAAACTCCATTACAAAAGGTGTCATAAACCCTAACAACATGATCACCATCATTAAAGCCTCCAGTTTGAACAAGCCTTCCATCTGGCATTAGTGAACCCGAAGAGCACCAAACGTCGGTTAGGACCATAAGTGGACGTATTTTGTTAGCTACGACGTCATATTCAACTGAATGAGCAGTGCAATCTTTTTTCAAAACAGTGTCGCGTGGATCCAAACGACATTTTCCATTGGGTAAAGAAATGTTGGATGCACCAGTATCAGTTCGATCGAATATGATTACACGGTCATTTGGGAGGAGTTGCATGTGCATGGCGGAGACGCCAGTGGATTTTTGTAAAAGTGTCCATCTGCCGCCAGCGGCCCTGGCGGTGCTGGTGCTCAAGAAGATGTATAAAATAATAGATGAGAGGATAGTGAATGAAGCTGAATGTGAAGGTGAAGTTGCCATTGGTGTATATTGGGACAAAATTTGTAGTTGTTCTAATAAGGTTTGTCGTTATGGTATGTGATATATATCAAAAGAACATGTTACATGGCAATATATAGTGTTGTAATATGAAATAATGAATGGAATTAAGCACCCATGCCACTGTCATACGTCTCGTGACTTATTTCTAACGTAATATCAAGTAATATGAACGATAAAGACGTATTGAAAATTATTATTTAAACGTACTGTAGAAATAGAAATTATTATAGTTACAGAAATGGGATTCTTTAGTTCGAAATAGTGAAATACACTTTGTTTTAGGTCAAATGTTTTATAAATGTATGATACTTGCCATCATTTTTTTTTTGTATCGAACAAAAACTTTTCCTTATACGGGTACTAATCTTTCTAATTTGGTTTTGGGCTAATACAAAAAAAACGTATTATACTTGTCGAAAATATTACTTTCGCGTAGCGAACAAAATTTTTTCCTCATTTGTGCCTCATACTCGACTAATTTGTCCCATTGTGTGAAACCTTCAACCCTATACCCGGTGACATGCCATATCATCCGGTTTTTTTCTTTTTTTTTTCTTTTTCCAAGTCACTATTTCATACATTTATAAATCTTAATAAAATGTATTTAGGTTACCACTTTACTCTTTTATTTGAACAACATACAAACCCTAAAACATTGGCTTCACTTTCAAATTCCCCATCCTCATACCAATTCAACCACTTCGTTAATCAATATCTGGGTGACCATGGCCTCATCTTCTTCGTCATCTCGTTATTATGGTAGGAGATATACCAAGGAGGAAATTGCCCGTATGGCACATTGTGAATGTAAATACCCTATCTATGAACAAGTTTCTTGGACTCCTGAAAACCCGGGTCGAAGATTCAAAGCTTGTCCCAATCGTGTAAGTTACATTCATTTGATTTGTTGCTTCATGTGTTACTTTCGTTATATGCAGTTGACTTTTATGTTTGACCTATTGCTTAGAACAAAGATAAGAAATGTGAAGTTTATGGGTTTCTTGATGATGAGTTGCCATCACAATACTACAAGGATCTTATATTCAAGCTTCATAAAGATAACGAAACATTGGAGTTCAATCTTCACTGCCTTACCCATCAACTTCATGCTCAACAGCCAAATGAAATTTATTCAAATGAAGGTAACAAGGTTAATGCAAATGAAGGGCAAAAGGTTAATGCAAATGAAGGGCAAAAGGTTATTGGAACTGAGGATGTGTCCATGCCACTCATTTACAAGGAATCGAATGAGTTAAAGATGAAGGGAAAACTGTATGACATGTTGTTCTTTGGTTTCACTTGCATCATCATTCTTCTTTTGGTGTTGATTGTTGCTGTCATTGTTGGGTTGTTTACAAGATAGATGTTCATGTAATGTTGAATGCATTGGATTTGTTAGTATGTAAAGTAGTTGCTATTATGAACAACTTTTGTTTTTGTTACTAAACTCTTGTTAGACTGACTATCATGTACCAATGCAAATGGAATGTACAATATTTCATGCTTTCTATTTTTTTACTCTGGTTGGAACCATGTGGAGGGTTAATTTACTTACATTTGCAGTAAATATAAGAAAGATATAATCTCTAACTATAACACTTCTCCACAATGACATACATAAGCTGAAGAAATATGTTCTTTCATAACATTAACTGTTTGTGCAAATGCACATAAAAATGTTACAAGTAGAACATAAACAAGTTTCCTAAAGTTAACTGCCCTCAATGAACAAAATAGGGCTCAGTAGTGGCATCACTTGCTTCACTACTTTACATATCTTACACCAATACTATAGTGGCATAACATGCAACACTATATTAGTTTTTTTACTACACCCTTCCATGGACAAAATAAAGCTACATAATTACACATAAACTAGAAATTTGAAATACTGTTTTCTGCACATACAGCATGTAAAANTTTCCTAAAGTTAACTGCCCTCAATGAACAAAATAGGGCTCAGTAGTGGCATCACTTGCTTCACTACTTTACATATCTTACACCAATACTATAGTGGCATAACATGCAACACTATATTAGTTTTTTTACTACACCCTTCCATGGACAAAATAAAGCTACATAATTACACATAAACTAGAAATTTGAAATACTGTTTTCTGCACATACAGCATGTAAAAATTAACAAAATATGTGCCAAATATGATGTTCTTTTTTTTTTTTTTTTTTTTTGGATAACTAGTCAATGATTATCTCATTCTCAGCACTAGATCCAGGGCCTGTTATAGGTACTGACAATTTTTTGTTCAAAATCCTTTGACTAGGCATCCTTGGTGGTAGCACAGGTGTTGGAGTCTGTGTCGTGGTTGTTCCTGAGTTGGAGCTCTTTCAATTGGTTGATGCACAGCAACTGGTGGAGCAGATATTGCTGGCCTTTGTTGGACTCCACTTCTTGTTAACCTTCCATGCATTGCAGAGCTCCCACCTCTTACAGAACTTGTCGCTCTTCCACCCCTAGCTATACTTTTCTTCCTGCCTCCTCTTGCTGCTGATGATATTATTCGTGTTTCAACAATGTCATCTTCAGTTGTTCTCCTCGATCTTGTAACAACATTGGTGGATTTTTTGGAAGTTCCAACAACTTGTGATTGTTGTGTACCTATTACAGTTAACACTTATACATTACTATATAAACAACTACACATTTACAACTAACTGTAACTTTGAACATTAACCATTAACCTACACATACCTAGAATGTTCACCTCTTGACTAGCTTGATTGGTTGTTCTTGGTATACGTCCATTAAAAGTTTGTTGCTCCTCAATTGTATCTGAACTCCCACCATCCATAGCTAACCAAGTACCCATCCTTGCAACCCTTTCTGCGGGAATTAGTCTACCTGATTTTGTCTTCCCACCTCTCATTTTCAAATGACCACCTCTGTTACTGGTTCCCCCTCTCTTGTTACGTTTTCCCATACAAAATGCCCTGCCATCACTAAAGACTCCCCTCATATTTGATTCCCCCATTTCAAACTCATTGACATCGTTGTTCACAAACCTAGGAATATCATGGTCATCAACAACTTCTTGTTCAGTGTTTTGCTTCTTTCTAGGCCTACCACCTTTACTTTTTTCTTTAGGCACACTTGGTTTGGTTGGGTTATTGCAGCCATTTTTGTTGTGACCAGGTTGACCACAATTTTTACAAGTCATTACTACCCCTGCCCTACTTATCTTATGACTACCTGGCTTCGGCTCATGGGAGGCCCTGACCCTCTTTTTCTTAGGCCTACCTGGCATTCGCTTTGCTATAGGACCTAAAACCCTAGATAGATTACCACATTCAGGCCAAAAATCAATTCCATCTACGGGTTTCATGTATTGACTGTAAGGCAACAATATGTATCCTTCCTAAAGCATTCTGGTACATACTCTTCAGCATACTTACCCAATTTAAATATACAAGCTATTGCATGACAGCATGGCAAACCTGATAGCTGCCACATTCTACACGAGCATGTTCTTTTCGGCTCATCCACTCTGAAAGCATCACACCCCTTCCTGACTTCAAATTTATTACCACCACACGGAACCACATGCCAAAACCTGCCAAATAATCACAATATTTTTAATATACATAAGCTGATAACAAAGAAGTAATTGTGCAGTAACTATGTTTGTATTTGTACCTTTGTTGATCTTTTGAGCGTTCCAGAATTTTCTGAATATTTGGGCAAATTTCACCAGTCCATTTCTCCATTAACAATCTCATTGTATTCATCCTCTCCATTACAACAATTCTGATTGACTCAAGCATCGTAATTATTGGTTTATGCCTTACGGTTACCAACACTGAATTGAAGCATTCGCTAAAGCCATTCTCAACTGCCTCACAGCATACACCTTCACGGAAGTAAGCTCGTGACCACGTCTTTGGATCTTTGTTAAGCAAATATTGATGAGCATTTGGATTTGCCCTCTTAATTTTTTCCATGATCTTCTTATGTAAAGGTGGGTATGATGCTTTCGAATCTCCCCAGAACAGCAATCTAAATTCCTCACCACCATATTGTTTCCTGAAACCCTCGTAAATATGCCTTGCACACTGACGATGCTCTGCTAAAGGCATGACATCCTTAACCGCTTCAATTAGACCCTAAGTATAAAAGAACATTAGTATTGTTTCGTTTCTAACTATTAAACAACTTTACTGAATACTTAAATTAACAAATTAAAAACTTATAAGATAACAAAAGATTTACCTTATGCTGGTCAGACATTAGGGTTACACCCTGCCCAAGTGGAATGTCCAAATCATCGGCCAACGACCTTAAGAACCAGCTCCAGTTATCTTTGTTCTCAACGGTTACGACAGCCCAAGCAACCGGGAAGATGTGATTATTCCCATCTCTACCAACGGCAGTTAAAATTTCCCCCCTATTTGGTTTTTTTTAGAAAACAACCATCCAAAGCAAGTATCCTACGGCATCCTAACTTCCAGCCCTCTTTCAAACCATTGAAGCATACATAGAATCTATTAAAATATGTTTTCTCATCGGGATTCACCGTGACACCAACTTTAACTGTACTACCCTCATTTGAGTCTACTAAAGCTTTTGCATAAGACCTAAGCAAGCCATAATGATCCTGGATTGTTGCATCTCTTTCATTTAAAGCATAGATCTTTGCATTCCTACATTGGGCACGGCTAACATAACACTTGTATTTCCGTTGAACTAATTCAGCCAAATTGAGTAAAGTGATATCAGGATTCATCCTAATCCTATCACCAAATTGCTTTGCTATCCACTTATAGCTGACTAACCTGCCGTAATGAAAACTCCTAACACATGTGTGGGTATCTCTTAAAGATATTACCTGGAAAGTGGATAAGCCTCTGAGCATCTTCCCGTAACACCTCCACTTGCAATGTGAGTCTCCTGCGGTTTCTGATGGATGCTTTAGATAGTTTCTTTGTTTGCCCTTGCTTGGATCCTTTAGTTTTTCTTTACGTTGGCCACATTTTGCGATTAAGTTATTTCTTGTGCTCCTTTCAAACCAAATTGAGAATCCATTTTCCAAGGCGTAGAAAGTTAGGCATTCTTTAAACTTCTCAACATTTGGGTACTTCTGCCTAAGCTGCCATTATTAATAACAAGTGTTTTTAGCATTATTTTCAAGGAATAGAATACAAAATGTTAAAAAACACTAAGAATATAAACACTTACAATTGGTTTCTTTAGTCTCCAATGAGTATCATCATCATATATTGGGTAGCTATCGTCATTGTTTTTGGATTTCTGAAGAACAGAAAATGGGTCCACTTATCCCATCTCCTTTACCCTTTAATTGCTTCAACAAACGTTCCATGAACTTCTCATGTTCTCTGACAAGTGGCCCTAAAGGATTGTGCCCTGCATTGTCTACAACCTCACCAGAATCGTCATCATCCTCGTCATCGTTGTTAGAATCTTCAGCGTCTTCGTCTACATTGTGTTTTTGTTCTCTTTTGCGTTTTCGCAATTCAATAACCTCATCTTCTCCATTGCTAAGATAATCATAAGACTTATCAGATTCACCACTAGATTCATACGACTCATACCCATCGGATTGATTACCACATCTAACGTTGTAGTCGTCGCTTTCACTTTCAGAATCTGAGGACACATTTGGGTTAATGTTCTCTCTTATGGTGATACCAGTACCTCTACGAACGTTGGTTGTGTTACCTTGTCGTGGCTTCTTTTGGGTTTGCATTACAGATTTGCCTTTATCAAGTGTTTTTTGCTTTGCAAGGACAACCTCATCTATGTTGGCATATAAGTCATCATCATTCTGAGCATGGACATCGTTGTCATTCACCAACAAGTTATCGGCATTGTTTGTATTACCTGCAATACTATCAGCTGCCCTTTCTCGATTAAGTTCATCAACCCTATTCGGTACCACCTCTCTGTGACCATGTTAACAACCTCATTTTCCACATTTTCCACAACAATATCATCTACTGCCCTATTCTCAACAGCCTGATTAGCATCGTTCTTTTGTGGTGTCTTATACACTTCATCATCGGTTAAGAATGGGTAATCATAACCACCATCATCGTCATTATGCCACATTCTTTGGAACCAAACCTTACCCTCATAATCATTTCTAAGTGGTCTTTCTTTAAGTGGGGGTGACCTTAAGTAGGGAGATTGAGCTTCTTCCTCTGCCCATGAAATAAGGTCATCAACTGTCATATTCCCGGCATCCTTTTTCAACTTATCATGTTGCTTCCTTTTAGATGTAACCTCCGAATCAGAACCATCTAAAGACAAGTTGTTGTGATAATAGGGAGCTAAATTTTGTGGGGAATGAGCAATGTATACGTCTACTGTCTTATGACGTTTAGCTAGATCATATAACACATGTACATCAGCATCCCTTTCAATTATTTTTAGGCCTCCACTGTCTATGTCTAACAAAGGAATACATATGAATACAGCCCATATGTTTTGCCTTATCTTAGCAAGTAAAATGTCTAAAAGGCGACTAAACATTATCCTATCACTTGATGAGGCCTCCATAACAATTTCTCTACAATGGACATACCTTAACGGATCAAACATGAAAATACCATTGTAGTGGATTTTAAATACCACATCAAGTGGTACCTCCATCAAACCTGTATTAAAAAAATGAAGTAATGAAAACCCTAATTTTTGAAAACCATAATAAAGATAAATAAATAATAAATAAATGCAATTGGAGTATGAAAACAATAAAATCAGTATTCAATATACCTTCTTTGATGCTAAAATTAGTAAAATGACAATCAATTGGCGAATTTAATATGTTAGGGTTTGATATCTGATTTTGGGGATCTTGAAAGCGAAACATCATCCCAAGTGTGGGGTTAAAAACAAGATAAGAGTGTACTTGAAATTATTAAACTAGTACATAGATGTGTACATGTGGTAGGGCTGATGTGTCAATATCCACGCTGGTGTGTGTAAAATAAATTTTATTAGGACATAAAACCGGCAACCGGTGTATTGGGTGGAAGGTTGCACACAATGGGACAAATTAGTCGAGTATGAGGCACAAATGAGGAAAAAATTTTGTTCGCTACGCGCAAGTAATATTTTCAACAAGTATGATACGTTTTTTTGGTATTAACCCTTTGGTTTTTTAGGGTATTTTATGAAATTTTTGCCCCTCTTAGGAATTTTAATATTTTGAAGGGCAAAAATGTCACAAAGTACCTCAAGAAGGCCAAATTTGAAAGATAAATACTCGTATAAGGAAAAAATTTTGTTCAATATCCAAAAATAAAAATGGTGACAAGTATAATACCTTTATAAAATATTTGCCTTTGTTTTTAAAACTTTCTTGCAGGTTGAGTGATAAAATCACGAAGACTACAAATAAATGGATAAACTGTAAATATCAAAACTAAAGCTAACTTGTTGATGAACGCTATCGTTAGCAAACAAAAGGATGACTTGAGTCTTCACAAGGTAAGACGAATAGTGCAAAAGCCTGTTTCATTGGTTTGACGATATATAAGTCGTGGACTATTTCACCATAACCAAACACAACACTAATTTCGTTGGTTTGAATCACTAAAATCAACCGTTGTAAAACGACAATGTTTTTATTTATTCTAAAGGTCATTAGGTTTACTTTTTTAGCATACAAAAGTTACATGATCTCATGCTAGTTAATTCCGTTACAACGACTATATTTTCCTAACACGTACATGATATTGTATCCATTCATTGCCACCATAAACTTTAATTCCACTAATCTATATAACTAATTGTAGTGAAGTCTCACCTTTTCGGACCTGTAGCTGCTAAATAAGGTCACCTTTTTAATTATCCACCCTTCATTACATGCAAACGTTTGCTTGGTAATCAAGAAAAAATAAAAGCATGTCACATCAATTATATGCTTAATAGACATATAGGAACCACTTCCATATACAAAATGATCAAACACACGTAAACACTTGTGTGATCAAGCATGCACGTACGTACCCACACCCAGACAACAAAATACTTGACGGACACCAAAACTTTCGTATGTATCTTCGTATATAAAACATTGTAAAAATGTTGGTGGCAATTGTGAAAACTTAAATTGTAGTTTCAAAGATATGTCTGATATTTCGGTATGTGTTAAATGGTATTAGCATGTAAAAAACCGACCCATGAACTCATGAATAAATAGTTTTCGTTTTGGCTCTTACACTACCAACTCGATCCGTTCATTTTTTAGATTATGTAAGTTAGACATCTGTATTTTTGAATTCTGGATTTATAGCGAGTTAGCGACTGATGCTTGCACCACGTTTGAGCTTTCATATTGAGTAGCTAGGTTACAAGTATACTAATGTATTGTTATTACAATCTGATCTACCAATTTTCTTTGATTTCAAACTTCTCTTGTAAGGGGGGGAAAAAAAAAAAAAAAAAAAAAAAAAAGACTTTTATAATATGCCTTTTATTTAAGAAAAACATTAGTGAAATTTTTTATGCTGTAGGTGAAAGTTAGAATGCTTTCGTGAAAAAATGTGTATTACCGTATGTGGGACTAATTGGTTGGGTCGTTGGGTCAATCACAAAGCTGCAAACTTTGTTTATCTCGTTTTCAAAGTAATTACAGGTGTATGTGATATGTGTGATTATAATATAATATCTGTATTATTACATAAATATATTGATGCGATTAAGAAATGGATCAAATGAGTAATGTGCACGCAACAAATAAATAAATATGTAGCGGGTTTCTTTTTTCAAACATATTGATGTAGACAAGGTGTGTTGGATGAGCTTTTATGTGTTTTATGCATCAAGTCATTTGTCATAAATCTTAGCCTTCGGATAGGATGTCAATTTCAGTCATGCATGTATGTGACCATGCAGATAACGATATATCATATATGCATACGTAAAAACTCATTTTTGGTAGATAAATATATTTACGGGCAGACCCAGATGTATAAGTTATAAGGTGCTTAATTTTTTTACGAATAGTATAAAAAAGAATAAAAATGAACTAAAATATATGATTTTATTAAAAGTAGTAAACAAACTAAGAAGAAGTATATTGCTTTTGACATATTAGTGTATTAAATAAACAAAACACGTATTTATGTGACACAAAATTTCGAGACTAAATTCATTTAAAAAAAATCAAAATTTTTAACAAAAATTTACATCGAGCGGCATATATCCATTGAGTTTCCGTGAACCTCTGAAAACCCCCTAGGGCCGCCCCTGAATATATTACATCCCTAGTCCTAGTCGTGTACAAAAAACCCGAAACCAAAACCCAAAAAAAAACTCGAAACAGAAACCGATCAACACCAGTTTATGACCAAACCGGTTCGGTTTTACAAAACACCCCGGGTTTCCAACCGGTTTGCACATTTACCCGTTGGAACCGGTTCTGTTCGGGTTTGTGAGAATCGGTTTGGGAAACCGGTTACGAAAAACCGGCAGAAATAATAAAGTATTCAGATTCAGTTCTGCTTTATGCATCAGTCATTTGACCATGGTCAGCATAGTTGTACTTCATAGCGTTGGAAACACATATTGATTGCAAAGATCAATTTTTCTTAATATTACTAATATAGTAATATGCCCTATATTGTTAAGGGAGTTGTGTAGTTGTGGTGCATTTTTTTACTTTTATTTGGAAATCAGATGTCTGATTAGTGCATTGCATTGTGTCCACTAAAGCATAGAGGGTGTTCGGGTCTTTAGTAATTCATCTATTAAGTGTACTGTATTGCGGTTCTTGTGGGTGGTAAGGAATGTTAGTTTTCTTCGTTATGTTTGACCTTTTCATCATGGCTCACAAATTAAAACAAAGACAGAAAAGTCGTAAATGTATGCATGGGATAGTATCCCATAAATGAAAATGCAGAGTTGTGGTTAAGCTTGATAATTTATTGTGCCATATATATATATGATACTGGATGTGTTTATAATTGTATATGGCCCAATTTTAAGTGTCCTTTATCTCTCTGTTTATAATTTGTTTTATATTATTTGTGTGCATAATTGGACTACATTTTTTCTAATATGCATATATATTTGTTGTTACACAGTAGCATCAGTTGGGGATCCCGCTGCATCCTTGAATCTGCTGATGGGTCAATATATCATCTATCGGCTCAAACATATTACGATAATTAACAAATATACATAACAAATGTATCTTAATTATGTAATAAACGTATCTTCTGTGTATACCTGTGTGCCCCCGATAGGCTCACGTATTTCATAGCCGTATAATTATTAACTATGCAACGAGCATATACCAACAAGGTGGTGCAAACGACTGTTCTATGGCGATATATTAGAACGAGGTCACATTTAATTTAGACAGACCGAGATGTGGCAGACTCGGTGATGAAGTAAAACTTATTCCTTTATTTGACTTTCTTCTAGCTAGTAGATGGAAAAAGTAAATATGAATTGGATTGATTGCCTATATTGCCAAAGATTTTCTTCTACCCGCTTGGTAGTTTCTAATATGCTTCTGCTGATATAAAAACCTTACGCCATTACAACGGAAAAGAGGATTGACTGACATGAAGAATACAGAATAAGAACACTACTACGAATCGTCTTAGCGACAAGAAAAATAGAGGTTTGGTAGAAAGCTAATTAAGGTTTGGGTCAGCTTACTTTATTCTATGTTTTGAGTTGCTGTAGATTACTTAGTTTGAAGACTCAAACTGACCCATAAGAGTTTGATAAGAAGTAAAGTATCGAAATCCATTATATATGAAGTTGAAGGGCGCTTGTTTAGACTCTTACAGTCGAACATCCACTTGAAATTCGAATTACACGGGATTAATTACAATTAGCAGCCATTTACGATTAAATACTACAATTGATTACAATTAGACGCGATTAGTTTCACTTTAGTAAAATGTACCTCTACAATTTTATGCCATGTCATAAGTACATCACAACATGTAAAACTGGTTTTAAATATTGGGCATGTAAACATAGTGATAAAATAACAGAACTACAATACTAGTAACTAAATATACGAGTGGGAGTTTATAAACAGGTCGGAGAGGGATCTCTATTTTAGCTACGCAGATAAAGTAAACAAATTTCAGATCTTTATCCCACCTAATTACCACTAGCCGCCTTGAGATGCTTTTGTGACAGGTTATAAATGTTTACACCATTGTCATAATCAATTTAACAGCTTATAATTCACCATGCTACAAAAAACATAATTGATGTTATATATCTGCTAGTTCTAATTAGAATTCACCATGCTATCTACCTAGAATAGTTACAATCAACCAAAACGAAACTAAAGAAATACTTCTTTCGAAAAAGTATTCATGAGTAGCTAACTGAACATGAGGTTTCTACTACAAACCTGAGAGAAGAAATTAAATCAGGAAGAGATCTTTGATCATTTAAGTTGGGAAAACACTAAACAAAATTAATCCATGCCAAATTCAATTAAAAATTAATCATTATCAAGGCACAACTAACAATCTGAAGTAACTATATCAAATCAAAATTCATATTACGGCATAAATTAATGTATCAATCATCCTAATTAACAAGGGTACCATATAATGAAGAAAAAGGCTTCAGTACGTATCTAAAGCCAATATATATATCCTTTCATACGAATCAGATACTAATATCAAGTAATGAAGATTCTAAACACGCTCTCCACGAATACGACGAGCTAAGTGGATGTCTTTCTGCATGATGGTAACTCTCTTCGCATGAATTGCGCACAAGTTGGTATCCTCAAAAAGACCAACAAGGTAAGCTTCAGCAGCCTCCTGAAGTGCCAACACAGCATGACTTTGGAACCTCAAATCACTCTACAACCAAACATCATCAGTAAATTCATTAGCATAATGCCAAACAACTAATGTTAAATACTATTAGTGAGATCATAACATTAAGCAATGAGTTATTGTTACCTTGAAATCCTGAGCGATCTCACGAACAAGCCTTTGGAATGGTAATTTTCGAATCAAGAGATCAGTACTCTTCTGATATTTACGAATTTCACTGTTTTCATAAACATAATCAATATAAATCATTCTCGCAAACAAATACAGTGATATGTATCCATTATTTAAAATGTAACGGTTTGGTGAAAGAAGTTCGAGAGACTCACCGAAGAGAAACTGTTCCAGGACGATAACGGTGAGGCTTCTTCACTCCTCCAGTTGTTGGCACAGTTTTCCTATTAACCCAGTCGCACAACCTCTTCCTTGGAACTTTTCCACCACTAGACTTACGAGCAGTTTGCTTTGTACGAGCCATTGCGATTCTGATATCTTAAGTCAAGTAACTAAAAGAATAATGAATCAAAGCTAGTAAGGAAATAATCTAAAGAAAGTGATGCTCGAAGTTTATACCTTAATTTATAGATCGAAGGGTTTTTGTATGTGTGGAATATATTATGGCTTACGGGTATTTATAGACACAGATGATAGGGTTACTAGATATTATGATAGTGATCCGTGTGGTTTGTTTCTATTGGTTGGATGTGAGAAATTTACGCAATCACACGGATCGAACTATTTTTGTGTTTTTCTTGTTCGTTTCTCTCAAGTTTCCATGCCCTACAATAGTCGGTCCATACACTACTACACAAAAATCTGATTAGGTATGGTTTTTAAGGTACGGTTTCCGAACCGTACTAGATAATGACGTACCAAAAAATAAAATATTTTTTTGGCACGGTTGTGAACCGTAGCAAAAAATAGACTATATGGTACGGTTTTCTTTACAACCGTAGCAAAAAAAATATTTTTTAATGCTATTCCTCCACTTTTTTCTGCTACGGTTTTTTAATAACCGTACTAAAATCTATTTGTTCATAAAAAAAAAAAAAATATATTCAATTTCTTGTTCCAAAACCTGTAACCAAACACAGCCATAATATAAAAATATTCAACTTCCTGTTCTAAAACCTGTAACCAAACACAGCCATAATATCTTTCGCACAAGACCTAAACATTGCCGCATACACAAACTTAACATTCTATATATACATCAACCAACGCAACAATCTGAGTTAGAGAAAAGTGTTATCCATTTCAATTGTTTACAAGTCATCATCACGAAATTTTAAAACCTTAACTATTGAGGAGCCGTTGCATCAAAAGGATCAACTACAACCCTATGAAACTCATTTAACGTCATAAGAGCCACTTGGTCGATCTCCAAACCCTAACAACACATCCATGATCCGCCAAAAAAAAGGCGTCTGCAGAAAAATCCATGATCCACAAACAAAAGCTGTTTCGTTCATGATGTTGCATGATGTTTAGCAGGGGACTAAATAAACCTGTTTCGTTCATGATGGTGGGCCCCTCGAAGAATAAAGTAAGTGATTGTTCGGTTGAGTACAAGTATCATTTGCTTGATGATAAATATGACTATTTGGTAATTTATTTATATTCAGATTCGAGAAACAGTATGTCCATTCGAGAATTGACAGAAATCCATAAAGACTTGTTTATTACTTGGTATTAGTAATGAAAGGATAGATTATATTTAACCATTAAAGATCTTTCAATGATCAATTTCCAAAACACCACAATGTAATATAGTTGATTAGCTAAATGATTGACTTGTTGGTTATATTCATTGGCGTGTATAGCTATAACGATGTTTCAACCATACAAAAGTAGGAGTCTGAAGGGATTTGTATGCATGGTTTAAACACATAACTATTATTGTCGACTATATTAGTGGTCTATAGAGTCATACGCTTGCACAAAGAATACATATATGTTGTATATGTACCATAACAATTGATTCAGAGAGTTGCAAATTAGGAAATCAACTTAACACGTTTAATGAAACAAGTGACAAGAAAGACGAAACTTGTGTTGCAAGTCTACAAAAGGGACGGCCAAAAGGAGAGGGAAAAAAATAAAAGTTGAAATACTTTTATTTAACTTGAAGTTTAAATGTTTAATTCAATTAGTTTTATAAACATAGAGAGTCATTAAGGTTTTGCCCTATAACAGGGACAAGCTTTTACCCCATTTGAGATGAGTTTTTCCAAAACTTAAAACCACTTTTGTCCCTCTTTTCTTCCCCTTGGCTGCCATGACTTCACCATGAACAACCAAGATCATGTTGATCTTGGTTTATGTCATCTGATTACCTGTTAATCATACCTAGTTGTTACAAGTGTCTGTGAACGAAGGATTTAACCTAAGAGTAAATGTATTTTACTTATAGTGGTTAACAACCCATGGTGTTCTTGGAGGTTGTGGTTGAGAGATCGGATTTAGGATAGTGCTTGGGGATCCGATCTATGTCTCCTTGAAATCAAAGTAAGTTTACGTTTACATTTCATGCATTATTATAGTTATGCTGGAATTATATTTATGCATTTGTATTACCCGAAAATTACATGATGTTTTATGTGATGTTTAATTTGTATTTACATGTAAGATCCGTATTAGTAATGATATATATATGAATCGTTATAAATAATTTCTTCTTCTTTTGAAATAAGGATAAAGAACTATATGAATAAGGGAGAAGCTCCCATCAAGGAGTATGTAACCCAATAACACGTTATTCATATAGACATTTCGAGTCTATAATTAAGCGTGTCCAAAGTTTGTGAAATATTCACATTTTCATCTATGCAATTATTTTTAAAAGGGTGGTGATGAGGGTTTGGGCGATGGTGGTAGGGGTTTGAGGTCGTGGCAGGGTGTCGGGGGGGGGGGGGTGCATGTTGTCTGGTGGTGATGGGGTTAGTGGCGGTGATGGAAGTCAAATAATAGGCGATTAGACCATTGTATAAAAGTAAATTGGGAGTTTGGAATTAAGTTTTTGTTGTGAACCAAGTTTATAATCTCGATATTGCTTGTGAAGGAAACTTAAAGGACCAAACGTGTAGATTAGAAACTTAATAACCGTAATTCGGTTAAGTTAGTTAAAGTAGTTATGTTAGTTAATTTCTGGAGATAGGCGAAGGGTCATGTCGTTTGGCATGTGACTATTCGAATGGTTGTGATGGTTGGAATGCAACCTTTCACAAACTATATATATGTACATACTTGTAACATTACAAAAGGTTAGAAGAAATAAATAAAGTTATCTAGTTTATATTTTGTTTGCAAACTCTGTTTCGACTCAACAAACACACGCACACTTTGGGACAACATTTGGCATCAAGAGCCTTGTTTGAACCAACTCTCGTTACAACATCAAAACAAAACCAGAAAGCCAGAATCTTGTTAACGAGAAACCAAAAACCAAAACAAAAAAACCCACGCTGAAACCTTTAGTTTCAGAAACATACGCAACATTCTTGAACCTTGTTAACGAAAGAAGAAGTTGCCTAGATAACTTAGGGACACAAGAAAGTCGTATACAACTTTCCTAGTGTCGGATTTTGCAAACGGAAGGACACCAAACGAAGTGGTGGCCCTGTTTTGTTGTGATCATTTGTACGCGGCAACAAAACCAAAAAAAGGAAGAAACAATTGTTTAAGGATTCTTGTTGGTGTCTTGCACACGACAACAAAGAAGGAGACTTTTTGGTTTATTACAACGCAACAAGGAAAGAAAGTAGGACGTCAAAAATTGTGTATTTATCGAGATACACAAGGATAAGAAGAAGCGCAGAAAATCTAGAAGGAGCGTTGCTTGGGCAGATTTTAATAAGGAATACCGGTTACAAACAATCAAGGATTGTTAGGTGCATTAGCAATACAAGAACAACAACATATATCAAATTGAAGGGCGAACTGATCACTCGTCACAAAAGGATACCGAAAGGTATTGAAAATTGTTGAAGGAAAACGGTGTGGACATAGAAAGAAGAGTATTGTGGTACAACGCGGAGAAAGGAGGCAAGCAACAGCGGGAACGACAAACAAAATCATTTTTTTAGACGTTGGACTTAATACCGTTGGGTATTAAGAAGGAAAGGAAGAAAAGCAATAAAATTGCTTTCGGTAAAAAAAAAAAGGAATACCGAAAGTTTTTTTTGGCGAAGGACTTGGGAAGGAAACAACAACAAACTAGTTTTTGATTGTGGCCAAACAATACTAAGGGTGGATTTGGAGAAGAAAGCCGAGATATAACAAGGTTCTAGGACACGAATTGGAACCAAGTCGAGACGAAGAAAGAACAACGTGAAGTATGGTAGAAGGAGAAAACAACATTTGGTTGGTATATTGCTTCAATAACAACGTACACAACCGGATTGTTTTGGAGACGAGGAAAGAAAACAAACGTGATTGGTAAAACTCAAGTTACCAATACAAAAGTGGGAACACGATTACACAAACGAGGTCACGAATTCAATACTTGGATTTCAATCAATACTTTGATAGTATAGACTTTATTTTCATATTACTAGGAAATCCCGAGAACTATATATTGATCCCGTATTACTAGGATTCCCGGATAACTATTTCTGTTCCCGTAGTAGTAGGATATACCATACTGGTTAGAATTCCCATACAAATTAGAAGGTGAAGATTGTAAACACATCTAAGATGGCTGGTGATGATGATACGAATAACAATAACACTATAGTGAAACCCGTTACACCCATTGCACAATACCAATGTCCTAAACTCAAAACCACAAACTACACTGTTTGGGCAATACAAATTAAGGTTATATTAGAGGCACATGGTTTATGGGAGACTATAGAACCTAAGGATAACATGCAAGTAGATGATAAGAAGGATAAGGCAACTATTGCCCTCTTATATCAAGCATTGACTGAAGATGTGATATTACAAGTAGCAAGTTGTAAAACTGCAAAAGAATTATGGGAATCATTAAGAAAGAGACACGTTGGAGAAGATAGAGTGCAACAGGCACGGTTACAATCACTGATGATTGGATTTAATGCCCTTCAAATGAAGGAGGATGAAACGGTGGATGCATTTACGAACAAACTAAATGGTTATGCCACGAAGGCTAAAGAATTAAGAAAAACCTTGGATGAATCACTTTTAGTACGAAAACTATTAGATTCCACACCAGATAGATTCATTTAGATAGTAGCATCCATAGAACAGACAAGTGATCTAAATGATATCACCTTAGATGAGATCACTGGAAAACTTAAGGCATTTGAGGAAAGGATAAAACTCTGAAAGGGAGGACAAGTAGAAAGCCAGGATAACTTATTATTCGCACAAGGCGAACACTCTAGAAATAAGAAACAATTTAACAAATACAGGGGTAGATCAAACTACTCAAGAGGAAACTGGCAAAATAGAGGGAATAGAGATAACTCGAATGGAGAAAATTCAACTCACAATGATAAGTCAAATAAGAATAAAGGTGAGTGGAATAAGAAGAAAGGAAAATGTTTCAATTGCGGGAAACATGGACATTTTAAGAGAGACTGTAGAAGTCCACCAACAACTCAGGAACAATCAAACCTTATCTTAGAAGACGATGAACCATCACTGTTAATGACTACACATGAAGAAGTTCTATTAAATGAAAGACAAATACAACCCGGTAAGTATGCTACAACAGATGCTAGCATATGGTACTTAGATAATGGTGCAAGCAACCATATGACCGGAACTAAGAGTCATTTTAAGGATATTGACGAAAGCATCATTGGACGCGTTCGTTTTGGAGATGGATCGTACGTAGAGATAAAGGGTAGAGGTTCTATATTACTAGGATGTAGAAACAAAGAACAAAAGATAGTTTCAGAAGTTTACTACATTCCAAACCTCAAGAGCAACATACTTAGTCTAGGACAACTTACTGAGATAGGTTGTAAAATCATCATGGATGGAAACAAGTTGACTTTGTATGATAAGAATAAGAAGTTGTTGATGAAGGTAGAAAGATCTAAGAATCGACTTTACAGTATTAGATTACAGATAGAAGCACATATATGTCTCTTAGCAAATGTGGATAACCAAGCATGGTTATGGCATGCTAGATTAGGTCATCTGAACTTTGACGACATCAACAAGATGACAAGAAAAGGTCTAGTGGAAGGAATACCAAGAATAAATCATGCAGGACAAATATGTGATGCATGTTTATTAGGAAAACACAGCAGAACACCATTTCCGAATCAAGCTAAATTCAGATCCAAGAACCTATTGGACTTAGTATATGGAGATCTTTGTGGTCCCATAAGTCCAGCCACACATTCTGGAAAGAAGCTCATCTTCTTATTAGTAGATGACTGTACACGTTTCATGTGGGCTTACTTTCTAACATCGAAAGATCAGGCATTCAACACATTTAAGGAATTTAGACAGAAGATTGAAATGGAGTTGAGATTGAAGTTAAGAATGCTAAGAACAGATAAAGGAGGTGAATTTACATCAAATGAATTCACCAAATACTGTAAGGAGAACAGAATAGCAAGACAGTTAACAGCACCATACTCACCGCAACAGAATGGAGTAGTTGAAAGAAAAAATAGGACGGTGTTATCAACTACTAGGAGTATGATGAAAGCAATGAAGTTACCCTTAACTTTTTGGGCGGAAGCAGTCAAACACGCCATTTACATACTGAATAGGGTACCTACACGAACACTAGAAGATAGAACACCATATGAAGCAGTCTACAACAGAAAACCAAATCTGGAAAACCTAAAAATATTCGGATGCACAGCTTATGCTAAGATAACGATACCTCATTTGAAGAAGTTGGACGGCAGAAGCATACCGATGGTTTACTTAGGAGTAGAGGAAGGATCAAAAGCTTGTAGGCTATATGATCCAGTAGGAAAAAAGAAACATGTTAGTAGGGATGTAAAGTTTATGGAAATGAAACCATGGGATTGGGATAAGAGTGGAGAGGATACAAGTACACAAGACACATTTTGGGCTAGTTTTGTGGTAGATGAAGTTGACAATGAAAATCCTACACCAGTCAACATAGAACACAATGATGACACGTATCCAACACAAGAACCAATGCTGGATCAAATACAAGATCCAAACTCACCAATCACACCACCAACATACACTTACAACCCTAACTCAGAAGATGAAGTAGAAGCTACTATTAGCTCATTAGAGAGCTCACGCCAGAGATATGATCACAGTCCAGTACGAGGTTTAAAAGATTTAGCAGAAATTTATGAAACTGCACAACAAGTAGAAGCACCTAGCTTATTCTTTACGGAAGAAGAACCTCGTAATTACAAGGAAGCATTAAAAGATGAGAAGTGGATTGAGGCCATGGAGATTGAATTGGATTCAATCAACAAAAACAACACATGGACCTTAACAACATTGCCTACAAATCAGAAGGCAATAGGACTCAAATGGGTTTACAAAACCAAGAGAGATGCACAAGGAAAGATCATTAAATATAAAGCAAGATTAGTAGCAAAAGGTTATGTACAAGAACAAGGAATAGACTTTGATGAGGTGTTTGCACCAGTTGCTAGAATAGAAACAGTTCGATTAATATTAGCACTAGCAGCATATCATGGATGGCAAGTACACCACCTAGATGTAAAATCAGCATTTTTACATGGAGAACTGAAGGAAGAAGTCTACGTTACACAACCTGAAGGTTTCATTCAACAAGGAAACCTAGGAAAAGTCTACAAGCTAACTAAAGCATTGTACGGCTTAAGACAAGCACCAAGAGCTTGGAATGTGAAGCTTGACCAAACCTTGAAGTCACTAGAATTTAAGAAATGTAATCTCGAACAAGCAGTTTACACGAAGAGAAGCAAGACTTCTACACTGATAGTTGGAGTATACATAGATGATTTAATAATCACGAGAACTCCAAAGAAGGAAATAGACTTGTTCAAATCCCAGATGGAAGATAAATTTGAAATGAGCGACTTAGGATTGCTAGCATATTACCTTGGGATAGAAGTTACATAGACAGGAGGAGAGATTACAATCAAGCAAACTGGATACATTAACAAGATCCTAAAAGAGACAAATATGACGGACAACAATGATACCAAGATACCATTGGATCCCGACACTAAGTTGGTCAAGGCGGAAGATGGAAACCTAGTTGACGCAACTTATTACCGTAGCTTAATTGGAAGTCTCAGATATTTACTACATACAAGACCGGATCTTAGTTACTCAGTCGGACTACTCAGCAGATTTATGCAAGAGCCAAAGGACCATCACCTGAAGGCAGTTAAACAAGTAATCCGATATATCAAAGGAACAAAGGAACATGGAATAATATACAAGAAGGAAGGCGGCTGCAAGATTACAGGTTACAGTGACAGTAGTTATGGAATCAATACCGATCAAGGAAAAGGAACTACTAGAATAGTATTTTACTTTGGAGAGTCAGAATTCATGGCGGCTACTGCAACAGCATGTCAGGCCTTATGGTTAAAACGTTTACTTAGTGAATTAACTGGATTGGAAAAAGAAGGATAACGCTTAGAGTTGACAACGTATCAGCTATAGCACTCGTAAAGAACCCAGTATTTCATGGAAGGAGTAAGCATATAGACATTCACTATCATTTCATTCGGGAATGTGTAGAGAATGGTCATATCAATGTGGAACACGTTAGCGGAGAACTACAAAGAGCAGACATCTTAACGAAAGCTTTACCAAGACTCAAGTTTACAATTATGAGACAAATGCTCGGAGTTCAAGACCTTGGACAAAGCAACGATCAAGATTAAGGAGGAGAATGTGAACCAAGTTTATAATCTCGATATTGCTTGTGAAGGAAACTTAAAGGACCAAACGTGTAGATTAGAAACTTAATAACCGTAATTCGGTTAAGTTAGTTAAAGTAGTTATGTTAGTTAATTTCTGGAGATAGGCGAAGGGTCATGTCGTTTGGCATGTGACTATTCGAATGGTTGTGATGGTTGGAACGCAACCTTTCACAAACTATATATATGTACGTACTTGTAACATTACAAAAGGTTAGAAGAAATAAATAAAGCTATCTAGTTTATATTTTGTTTGCAAACTCTGTTTCGACTCAACAAACACACGCACACTTTGGGATAACATTTGTGATGTGCAGCCCAAACAATAAAAAATGAGTTTTCCAATTTTTGCCGGTTTAACCGTTAAAAAGGGACATGTTGGAACAAAACAAAAAGTTAAAGTAGTAGATTAGTAATTATTTAATACACGTACTATAACCATGTATTTGAAAAATACGCGTTTATTATATTGCTTAAACACTTTATTTGAGATATGAAAATTTAAAACTGAAGAACCCGAAAAAATCGAAAACCGAACCGATGAGATATGAAAATTTTGAATTTTCAATTATTTCAGATAGTTAGATATTATTTAGGGGATTATTCCATATGTACTCAATTTAAACATTAAAATGTCCTATATATACCTAAAATACAAGTTTTAAATGCATGATTTACAATGTATTTAAAGCTTGATAAATATAACATTATAATATTTAAGTCAGGTAAATATACAATTGACCTATTTAGTTTACTGAGTTTTCATTTGTATGACTCTATATCACTACTACACAAAATGTTATTTGGCACGGTGATTAGCTACGGTTACACAAAAACCCGTATCAAAAAACAAAAAATAAGTCTTTTGGTACGGTTTAAAAAAAAAAAAAAACCGTGGTAACCAAAACCCATTTGGTATGGTTTTTCTAATTTCTTTGTCATCTATATGGTTTATTTGTAAACCGTACCAAATAACTGTTGTTTGCTATGGTTTTTAATAACCGTGTTAACTGATCTATTTTCTACTACGGTTTTTTAATAACCGCATTAAAAATATATATATATATATATATATATATATATATATATATATATATATATATATATATATATATATATATATATATATATATATAAAACACAAATCTGCTACCCCAACGGGAACCTGCTACCTATTCACCCACATTTACTTCATTCTCATTCCAAACACCACACTTGCTCCTTCTCAACTCAAATCTTTCAAAACCATAACATTAAACACTCCAATCAACAACCATAATAAATTTACCTTAAACCTCACAAAACTATATACAAGGTAATAGTTATATTTTGTGGATATTTTTATTTATTTTTACTCATTGTAACTCTTTTATACTTGACTAATATATTTTTTATATTTGTATAGGTATAAAATTTCTTCATCATGTATCCAAAATTAGAGCTTTTTCACTCAATTTAAAAAAATTCGGACCATAAGGTGAGTTTATAAACTTTTTGTTATTTGTAACATTATTTATAATTTTTATTATTAGTTCTAAATACTTGTATATACTTATATTGTTGATACGCTTATTTGTGTGTATATAGCATGTGCATCTAGAAGTTATTAGTAGATCATGATATGAAATTAGTTAGTACTCATCCGAAACTAATCTAATAGAGATTAATTTCGGGCAGTCCCCGTTTGGGAATGCCTTTTGAATATTTTGTCTCATTTAGGATGCGTACACCTTTTAGCGGGTTGAAATTTTAAGAAAAAATCGGTATACATTTCTCCTTACTCCTACGAGTTTGCGTTTTATACGCATACTTGGGGAGTTGAGAGGAAATGCTGCCGATTTTTTCTTAAATAGTCAACCCGCTAGAACGTATACACATATGAGATAAAATATTCAAAAGCTGGGTTAGGATTTGCCACACGTGACCACCTATGTTTCATTTGTATGTGCATATGATTTATTATGTTGTTTTAAAATTTCAGATGGAACGACAATGGATGTATGGGATGAGCCTTAATGACCCAGAATTTGTGAAAGGAGTGGAAAGTTTTCTTATAGCTGTTGAGTCTAACCAAGTGGCTAAGGGAGATATTGAGATTTTTTGTCCTTGTTCGAAATGTAAAAATTTTGAGCCCTATAATGATATCAAACGATTGAGTTTCATTTGCATAGATACGGTTTTGTCCGTAAATATACTTGTTGGTCAAAGCATGGGGAATCGATAGTTGATAATAGCACTTCAAGTCATGTATCAAATACTAATGAAAACAATGATTCTTGCATTAATGATAAACATGAAAATTTAAAAGAGATGTTGCATGATTTAGAGGCTAATGATGGTGATATTGATCAAGAAGATTTACAACAATTGTTTGAAGACGCAGAGAAACCAGTGTACGATGGTTGCAAGAATTTTTCCGTACTTTCGGCTGTTTTGGAGTTGTTAAAGTTAAAAGCAAATAGTAGTTGGAGTGATAGTAGCTTCACAAAGCTATTAGAGTTTTTACACAGACTGCTTCCGATAACAATGAGTTACCCATTTCTACATACCAAGCTAAAAAAAATAATGTGTCCAATGGGACCCGAAATTGAAAGAATACACACATGTCCGAATGATTGTATGTTGTATAGGGGTGATAAGTACGAAAACTTGCATTCATGTGTTACTTGGAAAACATCAAGGTATAAGAAAGAACCGAATGAAATTGATGATGATGTGACAAAAAATGGACCCCCGGCTAAGCTATTGTGGTATTTTCCCATCATACCAAGACTGAAATGGTTATTTGAAAACAAGAAAGAGGCCAAATTGTTGCGTTGGCATTTCGATCTACATAAAGATGACGGGAAATTAAGGCATGTGGCGGACTCCCCTCAATGGAGAAAAATTAACAACAAATTTTCAGACTTCAGTAAAGATATTAGAAATATTCGATTTGGACTGAGCTCAGATTGAATCAACCCATTCAGAAACATGAGCAGTCGTTATAGTACTTGGCTGGTTCTTTTATGTATGTACAATCTTCCATCGTGGTAATGCATGAAACGTAAATACATTATGATGTCATTGTTAATTTCCTGTCCAAAACAACATGGTAATGACATTGACGTGTGTTTGTCTCCTCTCATTGACGATATGAAAGAATTGTGGAAACCGGGTGTAGAAATGTATGATGCGTATAAGAAAGAGAAATTTTGGTTGCGAGCCATGATTTTTTGCACCATAAATGATTTTCCGGCATACGGAAATTTGTCTGGATACAGCATGAAGGGTAAACAAGCATGTCCAATTTGTGAAGATGAGACATCCTCAAGGTGGTTAGACAATTGCAAAAAAACCGTGTTCATGGGCCATCGAAGATCGCTTCCAAATAATCACATGTATCATTATATGAGTTCGGAGTTTGACGGATGTACGGAGTTTGGACGAGTCAGGACACGATTTAGTGGAGATACTGCACTTTCTCGAGTTTTTAATCTAAACACTGTGTTTGGAAAAGGAAAAGGACGTCAAATTTAACAAGGAACGTGGAAAAAAAGATCAATTTTTTGGGAACTAAAATATTGGAAGGATTTGGAAGTACGACATTGTATCGACGTTATGCACATTGAAAAGAACGTATGTGACAGCTTGTTGGGGTTGTTGTTGAACATTCCAGGGAAAACTAAAGATGGTATTAATGTTCGAAAAGATATGGTCTCATGGGGAATCCGGTTAGAGCTCGCCCCTGTTGACAATGACAAAAAACGCACCTATCTACCACCAGCGTGTTATGCTATGTCAAAACCAGAAAAAACCAATTTTTTAAATGCTTACATGATATTAAGGTTCCACCTAGCTATTCAGCGAACATTAGGAGCTTGGTGTCCATGAAAGATTGTAAACTACAAGGAATGAAGTCACATGATTGTCATGTTTTAATGGCACATATGATTCCCATCGCAATTCGTGGTTTGTTACCAAAGCATATCCGACATGCAATCACAAAACTTTGTTTGTTTTTTAACATGATTCATTCGAAAGTGATTGACCCCAAAATTTTGGATTCATGGCAAAAAGATATTATCATTACTTTATGTCAATTAGAGATGTACTTCCCGCCATCCTTTTTCGGTGTCATGGTTCACCTGGTATCTCACATCGTCGGTGAAATTAAGGCTTGTGGTCCTGTATTTTTACGTTACATGTACCCTTTTGAGAAATATATGGGTGTTGTGAAGCGGTATGTAAGGAACCGGTCTCGACCCGAGGTTATTATTGTTGAAGGATATGCTTCTGAGGAGGTCATCGACTTTTATACAAACTATTTGAAAGGTGTAAAAGGTATTGGAGTTCCTCAAAGTCGTCATGTGGGCAGACTTCATGGAGTAGGTACAATTGGACCGAAACAATCAAGCCCAAATCATGAGCTTTTTGATATTGCACATTTTGTAGTCCTTGAACATATGACATGTGTTGCTCCTTACATTAAGGAGCATATGGAAATGTTACGTGCAAAAAACATTGGTAGAACAAAGACATGGTATACGAAGAGGCATAATGAGCAGTTTGCTACTTGGCTAAAAGACAAAGTGGCAGCAAACGTAGGTCAACCAAACATCGATAAAACAGTGGAAAAGCTGGGAGAGGGCCCGAGATTGCTAGTCAAAACATATGAAGGATACGAAATTAATGGCTATACATTTTGCACTAAGATGTGGGATGAAAAGAGTATGGTGCAAAATAGCGGTGTTACAGTGATAGCCTCTACAGGGATTACCAAAAAGTCGTATTACGGGGTGATACAAGAAATTTGGGTGTTGGATTATTATTCTTTCAAAATACCTTTGTTTAAGTGTAAGTGGGTAAATAATAGCTCAGGTGTTAAAGTTGACGACTATGGTTTCACATTATAGAAGATCTAATGACTTTTCAACACCAAATTCCAATTGGTGGTTATATGAGCTTGGTAGTCCTTCAATCATTATAGTTGATAATTATTTGTGTGTGTGTATAAAGAGCTGATATAACCAAATTGATTTTTGATTTAGTTGGAAAGTCAAGTGGCATTGCATCCTCAAATGCAATCTCATCTTGCAACTGTTGAACGTGATAAGCCCAAGCAGACCCAAGAGGAAAGAGATAGAGAGCGGCTTGATAAATTAGAAGATCGGCAGAAACGTTTTAGAGAATCTACGACACGATTCACGAAATGCAAGAATCGAAATCTTTCAATTGATGCACCTCACAACATGTATGTCAAACCTTGGAAAGTGTGGATTGAATATGAGGAAATTTTAGATTTGCACATCGAGGCGAAGGTTGATTTTACGTTTATACATTGGTGGGCGATGTAAGTAACATATGTTTTATTTATTTTTCTGAACGAAAGACACTTATATAGCAGCAACCAAACACCCTCTTATAGCAGCAACCAAACACCCCTGAGAACAGCACCCAAACAGGCAAACAGCCCCCATTTTGAATCCGGTATGGATGAAGTTATTTTTGGAGTGGTTGACGAGATTTATGAACAAGATGTTCCGGTGCTTGATATTTTACCCACCCAACCCACCCGTGATTCAGAATCTGACTTTACTTTCGTCATCCATGTGTTTTACCCATTCTTCATTTATCCCATCACTTCTCCATTCCTTCACTCCGCCGGGAGTGAGGATACCGTCTTTGACCCCGACATTTCCATTTTTCATGCCGGGTGTCCGTTCCATTTGCTCCCCCAAGATTAAGTAAATTCGGGGCGAGTCTAAGCTATACGACTTGATAATAAACAAGCGCTTCGTGGGAGACACTCCATGCTTATCCTTCTATCTTCTTTCTATTTTCTTACTAATAAGTGACGTGAGGAGGTGTACCTCTTCTATTTCTCGTGTTTTGTGGTTGTATGTCCAGGATTTGCCCGAATAATGAAGACTCTCGTGCTCGTTGTTTTGTCTCAACTCGAGTTTCATCATTCGTTGCTTATCCATATATCCATTAATCTTATCGACTAACGTTTATCTTTTGGCATAATTAATAAACGGCCTTAGATTTTCATAGGATTGCCCTTACCTTTGAAACATTGAGGACAATGTTTACCTTTAGTCTGGGGGGGGGTGAATCTTCGATTCGATTTGACCTTGCACTTTCACCTTTGTCGTTTACTCTCGCAACCCCGTTTTTCCTAAAAATTGAAAAAAATTTGAAAATTTTGAAAAAATGATGAAAAAGTTGTGAAAAAGCACAAAAAAATGTGAAAAAGTTGAAAAAAAGTACAAAAATATAATAAGTGTTTTGACACCTTGTTGACTTTTCAGCTGGCGAGAGTAGAAATAAAATTTTGACTTGATCCGGGCGTGTTGAGCCCTAGCTTGTTCCCTTAACCAATGATGATCAAAAAATCTTGTGCTAGTCTTGTACACAAGGAGCTACTCTTTTGTCGGCTCCCGTACTTGACTTTTTACATGTATGGCTTGAAAAGCTTTCGCTAGTCTCTTACAATAGGAGCCGCGAATTCTTTCTAAGAGTTTGCAAGTTCCCGTATTTGACTTTAGATATGCGTGGCTTGATTATCGGCTAAGCATCCGCGAGTCTCATTATTTGAGATTTTCAAAATGCGGAGAACGAGAAATGATAGAGTTTATTTAGAAGTTAGATGCTAAGCGTGGAGTAGTTGGTTCTCTTTAGAGCTCATTGAAAGTACTTGTGGCTTTTTACTCCCACAAAATTATTTCACCCCATATTATGTGCTAGAATAATTAAAGATGTTACGTTTTGGCGAAATTTAGTTTTATCTTCTTAAGAGAATCTTTGCTTTAAAAATTGGGTACACATCAAGGATACGTCTCAAATAAAGTTAAAGTGTAATAAGTTGCAGATTCGAGATCCGGTCTTTAGATTTCTAGTTATGTATGTGGTTTTGGAACTACCCCGTAAAGTTCCATGGTTATGTTAAGCAAAAAAAAAAAGTTATGAAAAGTTATGTATGTGGATGAATTAATAAGTGCTTAAGTTATTATAAAAGTTGATGGCGCGTGAGGTGCATGTGGATGGTCCTAGACTAGTCACATGAGGTGCACGTGAGTTTCTCCTCAACTTATATATATATGTATTCGATTGTATCCCAATTCCTTGATGTGGACCTCATTTTTAAGGCAACGATTCTTAGGAGAAGATGGAAAACTACTTAGCATTTTAACTTAGTATCTTTATCGGAATAAAAATGTATCGAAACGAGAAAATTGAAGAAATTCATTTCTCACAAAAAATAAAATAAGTAGATACAAAAATAAGATATGGGAGCGAGAGGTTATTACACAAGTAACTTGCATGAGTAGCGTTAGCATCTAATTTGTAAGTAGGCTGTGATCTCGTTTTTAAGCTTAGTTTGGGGGCTTGTGAAAAATCAGGGACGATGAATTTTATCCGTATGGTCACTTCTCCATGAGACGTGTTCCTACTTTTTGACCCTAAACGTTATTGCAAAATAATGAAAGTCAACATACCGTCACAAGAATAAAGTAAGAAAAATACAAATAGTAGTGTAAAGTTAGTGTATGGAATAAAGTGGATAAACGGGGCGTTTTAGGGAATAAATGATTTCGTATCTCTTTTGAACGTTTTTGCTACTTTCCAAAGTTAGTAAAAAGAGGTGTGAAATTATTTATCTCAAAAGCGTGACGTGATTACATTGTGAGAGGACACGGCAATACTTTAGTCTGGGGGATTTTGGTATGTGTTAATTCACACATACCTTTTTACCTAAATTATGGACCAAAACGACCAAAAACCCGACCATAAATGCCAAGTATGTGTGTTTTTGTGTTTGTGATTGTGCAGGTATGGAAATTTATAAAAAGGGCAAAAATCAATAGAAAATGACAAAAACAGGCACGAGAATGGAAAGAGGATCAAAAGCCGAAGCCGGGGAAGGATTTCTTAATTACGGATCATATTTGAGCAATTTGGCAAAACAAGTCCCTAAAGAATCAGAGAATGTCTAAAGTGGCCCTTGGATATATTTATTATGATTGGCAGAAAAGGTCCTTGGAGTTTATGAATTTACAAGTGTGGTCCTTGTAATTTTTACCTAAACCTTTAAAAATAAAATCCTAAATTTACCTAAACAATCCAATCCAGCTACACCCCAAAACCCATCAGCCCAACACAACCCTTCTCACCAGGCCAATTCATGAACACAACCCGACCCAATCCCTCTTTATTTACACTTGGTCAACCCCAAACCAGTCAAAATAAATAAATAAATAACCCAACCCCCCAAACCCGCCATTTACTGTTCCCCTTTCACCCTCCTTTTAACCTGCACCAAAACTTAGCCGTACATCAAATTAACCCACCCTTGGATACTCAGGACCTTCTAGAATTCTGACAAGGCAGAGAATGTTGTCATATTTATGACATGTTGGTAATCCCAAGTCCAATGATTGGCTGTGATGACAGGGCACATGATCCAAGGGTGTAGAATGAATGAGATGATGACATATATGGATCCAAGGGACGAAATTAAAGCATCCAGGAACTTCTGAAGCCCTAGCTGAGATGCTATATATACCCACTCCTCACCTCACAATTCGATTCATTAGGAGTAGGGTAATTTAGTGTAGAGTCATAGTAGCTTCTTAGGGTTCAATTTCAATCTCTTTGTAATGCTTTTAATGATGTAATTCTGTTTTAATTTAATAAAAGTTTCTGTTTTTATTTAAATTACTCTTCAATCCATATTACTGCCTTTCTAGTATAAGCTCTTAAATCCTTTAAAGTTCTTATTTTTAAGCTATTATAAGTTTCATTAAGCTCATAGAATTTATTCACAAGCTTTTGTTCTGTTTATATTTAGTTTCATACAAAAAAAAATAAAAATGAAAATAAAATAATCAGTTGAGGTTATAAGCTGCCATAAGCTCTAAACACCTCCTGATAAGCTCAGAAAGTTCCTTAATAACTTACCTGAGCTTATCTCATTGCCCTGTCCAAACTTCCATCTAGCCATTTACCCAAGTAAGCTTTCTTTCCTAACTTCTGCATTTACATTGTTAGTAGCTTAGTTTTTGTATTTGTAGCTTAAATATTGCTTAAGTAGCTTCTGTATGCTGTCCATGTACTTAAATTGAGCACTTATATGTTCTAGGTACAAGATTGCAATCCTACTGCCTTAATATAAGTCCAACTTGCATTCCTGTGATCTGGTTGTTCTCTGTTAGTTTTAGTGTTCAGTTAGCTTTTATAACAGATAAGTAATCTAGTTTGATAATTAGTTTAGGGATTAGAAACTTAAATCTGCTAGAGATAGTGTAAGCTGCCATTTGTAGGGGTGTTTGGATCAATAGCCTTCCTTGTGTTCTAGTTGGGTGTGTTCTGTGATTTCTGCATCATTAGCCTCCCATAGGTACTGGTAGGGTAAAACAAGCATCAAAACACATAGGTTATTAGCAAAAGTCAAATAATCACTACAAATCTATAGTCTGATAGCATAGGTAGTTTTAAGAATCTGTAATCCTTGGCATTTGTTAGATATAGGATAGATTTAGGTTAATTAGGTGATAAAGTAGCTCAACACATCATTTAGGGACAGATTAAGGCATTAGAATCTCATCTTGGTCAAACTAAAGTTGCTAATAAAAAGTCAAAACTGGGTTAGTGTAGCTTAAGTAGGTCTGATCTAGGGTGGATATTAGGGTCTATTTGTTGTTTATTTAGTCTAATCTTGCTTGTGTGTTAAGTTTGCAGTGTGAACTTGCTATAAATTCAGTTTCCAACATTTTTATTAATATTTGCTCAGTAAAATTGGGTCTAGAAATCTTCCTATTCACTTGATCTTAAGTTACATGTTTGTTTTGTCACCTGTTCTAGGGTCTAATTAGGGGTCAATTGGCTTATTAGAATTAGGGCTTTTGTGTTTTTTAGGACCTCTGTAGTGTTATCTTGATTTTTCCCCCTTAAAGTTTTAGAAATCTGCTTATTTAAGTGCTTATTTTGCTGCTTAAAGTAGGGACTTAGGCCTGTGAATCTGCCAAAATAGGTAAACTGCCATAAGTGCTTATTAGCTTAATCTGTGGGTTTTTTCTGTCTTTTAGTACTTATTTTAGTTGCTAGAACCTGTCTTAAGAGTTTTGTGCTTATTTGGTTAGAAGTGCTTATTAATAAGGCCTTTTTCAAACTGCTTATTAGCCCAAAATAGCTTATTAGGGTTTAAAATTTAGTAATTTTATTTTTCCTAGGTTCTTAATAGTATTTAAGAATTATCTGAAAAATTTCATAATTTTCCTAAGTAATTTAGTATTTATAATAATTAAAAATAATTTTTAAGTATTTTTAAATCCTTTTTAATTAATATAATTCCTAAAAAATCCAAAAAATATTTTTCAGTTTTATAATTATTATTAGGTTATTTTAGAATTTTAAAATTAAATTTTTATTTTTCTAGCGTATTTCATAATAAATTGCATTTTAGTATAATTTAAATAGTTAAAAATAGTTTTTAATTAATAATGTGGAAAACTAGAAGGGGGGGTTGAATAGTTTTACGTCCGTTTTAAAATTTATGAAAAAAAGTTTGTTTTAAAAACTTCGATTCTAGTTTATGTGAATTCAAGACATGCACTATATGAACAAATATATATTACTAACTAACTAAGCTACTATAGTAAATAAGTAATGAATGAGAAGAGTTAGAAAGATTAAACCACAACACAAGGATTTATAGTGGTTCGGCTACAAGGACACCTTCCTTGTTCCTACTCCACTCCCCGAGTCACCTACTCGAGAGTTTTCTTCACTATGTCAACAAACTCCCTTGTGGCGGAGAAACCTTACACAACTTTCGCTTACACCGGCTTAACGACACAAAGCTAGATGTCGAGTTCTAATTCTAGCTAGAACCAATCTCACAACACAACACAACTTCTTCACAACTTGAGCACACCACGACTTCGTCACAACTTCACACCACTACACTACTTCTTCTTCTCCCTACACAACTTCTACTTCTCTCTACACTACTTATTACAAGCACAACACAACTATACAAATAATGTACACAATATACACAACTACACTACAATACTTCTTGAGCTTTGTTTGTTGAAGGAGTATTCTTCTTTTGCACTTTGAATGAGGATGGATGTGAAGGGATTGAATCACTTGAAACAAGGATTAGTAATCTAATGATCAAAGGGTTTTGGAGGATGTTTAGAGAGATTTGAGATCTGAAATTTTCGTGCAAAAGGTGAGGAAAAATACCAGAATTAAGGTGGTATTTATAGGAGAAAAATTCTGACTTTTTCTGACACAGGAGCGTGGCCGGTCCCCTTAATTGTGGTCGGCCCCCTTAAAATTAAGGGGGGCGCCCCTTATAATTAAGGGGGCCGCCCAGCTGTAACGGCCAGAATTTTTTGTCTTTAGTGGGGAAAGTTTATTTGGTGAAAAACTAACTGATTTTTGTTAAAAATTTGAATTCACATATTTAGTATGATTAAAACATTTTTCTTTATTACCAAAATTGTTTTTCAAAAATATATAATATGTTTATATAATTAAATAAACTTTTTAGTAATTAATTAAATACCCCTTTGATCATGAGATGTATTAAGCACTTGTTTATTCATACCTTAAGTGATTAAGTTGGATATATTGATATAAACTAGCTTAATACTTGTTTACGTAGTAATCTTACGTTTAATGATTTTACATTTTGTGATCATCAAAACGTAGAGATATCGAAAAATGTAAATAACGTTTTTATGCATTATTTATGTCAACAAATAATAATTAGATAAAAAGTCAAAATAATATTTTTCTTTTTTCTAAAATTTTCTTTTGTCATTTAGAACGTAGAAAAATCATTTTCACACCCGTAGGATCATTAATACCTTAAATTGACTTTTTATTTTGCGCGTTTACGTTTATTTTACGTTTTAATTACGTTTTTAGGTTTTAATTATGTGTTAGGCTTACGTGCTTTATTATTTGTGCATTTTTATTTCTCGTAGTATAATTGTAGCTTAGGGTTCCCCATAAACCCCCTTCACATTCACTTCACGACTCACGATCACGAACTCACGAACTCCATTCAGCCTTCGTTGGGAAATACGACCTGGGGATACATATTTACCCGTGCTATCCTCGGGGATATACTTATATATATATACTATATAATATATCAAAATCAGTAGGTTTCATTGAAGTTAGTTTGTGTGGTTTGGGATTAAGGTGGATGTTTGGCCAATGTGGTAAGGTTTGTATAAAGGCTCAATGGAATGTTTATGGATGTTGCATTGGTAGGTGAAACAAGATGTGAGGTAAGCAATTCGAGTATGAAGAGGAAGGTGGGTGATGCAAATTGCATTGTGCAAGGTGCATAGTATTAAGATCACGAAGATCATGGAGTAGGTCAAGTTCTTCATAAGACTTCAAGGTTTCCAAGGAGGATGATGATGGAGGAATTTTGTTGTTGTTGACATGTAATGTTGGTGGGAAAGAGAGTGAGGTGTTAGGAATGTAATGTTGATTGTTGTTTGGAGGTTGAGATTTTTCAACAAAAGGATTGTTTGGAGGAAATGGATGAGATGTAGGTACGTAGTTGGGAGCATAGGAGGAATTTGGTGTTAGATGTTTAACAACATCATTTGGTTTGATGGGCTTTTTATGGATGTTAGGCTTTCTTCTCCAAACGGGTTTTTCGGTCATCTAAGCTAACCTTGAGGTTTTTGGTTTTTGTTTGATGAGAAAGAACATGATGAGATAAGTGGAGATTATGAGGAATGGGTGTGTTTATAGTGTAGGATTGGTGGGATTAAGGATGGATAAAATTTGTTGGATTGATTGGAATAAAATGTATTTGTGAATTTTGTGAAGTGTAGGATGAAATGGGCCAAAAAGTAGAAAAGGAAACAACACCTTCGACCATCAGATGGCCGGTCCCCTTAAATATTAAGGGGCCGCCTCATGAATTAAGGGGGCCGCCCATCTGGTGGTTCTCAGATTACCAGAAATAGGTTTTTGGCAGAAAATGGTAATGAGGGTTGTGTTTTTAGGTTTAGTTTCAAGCAAGTCCAACTCTTTGCGGCAATTATGCATGTAATAGATATTTATGCAAAACATGTCAATTAAAGAGATTAAGCAATCAAGTAATTTCATCTAGCATGCAAACATACTCATCAAGCAAGCAATATATATATGGACTAGGAACCAATAAACTACACCAAGTATATTCTTAATTATATGTAGGTGGTAGGATTAATGAACTATTTGAAGGATCCTAATGTGTGTCTATGTGCAATAAATGGGAACTTAAGATAGCATGGACTTCGAGACTTGTTACAAATAAAATCTAAATAGACAAACCATGGTCCTCTTGATTTGATTTAGTTCACTTATAAATGTCATTTACATAAATATAGATGACAAGTATGAGATCACTATGCATGATTAAAGAAATGTTTTTAGCATTATTCAACAATGCAAGAAAATTAGTTTTCATATGTTTGGAAATAGGTTTGAGCGTAGATTTGAATAAAATAGATTGGTTTTTACTTCAAAGTGTGTTAATGAAAGGTAAAGACAATTTTCTCAATCTTTGGTTTTGATCAAAACAAAATTATGGATATTGATGGTGAAAACATGTTATTAAAAGGTGGGATAGTCATTTGAAAAACTATTTTCCAAAATGTGAGGTTTTTGCAGATTTTTAGAGTTATTAGATTTTTGACAAAAAATATCATTAATCATAGATTTTAAAAGATGTTTATTAAAGATCTCATGCTCAAGAGGATTGGTTAAGCCTATTGTCACATGCTATCCTTTTCTACATAACCTATGATCATAAGTGAGTGATGACGTAATTCTACATGTTTGATGTGAGAGTGTTGAATGGGGTATATCCTAACATCTATAGCTCCTTTGTTGTTGCACACTTATATAACTTAATGCCATAGTCTACGAGAGCTTGTTTCATCCATAGTTTTCTTACGCGATGGATCTAATCCTACTTCTATATTAACGATTAATCCACTTAACTCATTTCACTTCATCACCATGAGTTTGCTAATAGTGGATATAGAAGATTTCCATTTTCTATATTATTCGACAATGAACAATTTCATTTTATTCCTAGGAAAGTCAACTAATGATGTTTCTAGGTTATAAGTATATAAGCTATTATGTACGTATATATGTATAAGAGTTACAAACAATATATATGTATACCTAAGCATTAATCTAATTAATCATTTATCTAAGCATGCAAATTATAGCGATGGACATAAAAGAAACGCGTACCTTTTAGTCTTCAATGGATTTTCTTCAAGCATTTCAAGTGACTATGTTGACTTATAGAAGTCATTTGTTGATGAGATTCCAACTTCTTCGAAGAATGACAACTTAGCCACTTGGTCCCCATTTTCTCATTGGTCCAAAGTTTTTTGGTCCAAACATATTTAACATTTGGCTAGGATGCATGTATGGTGGTAATATTCCCCAAGGGTTGTAATTTTGTTGATAATTCCACATTTGATGACTATTGTTATTGTAGTTTTGTCTATTTTGGTTTCTTCTAGGTTGAGGTGTTTTAGATCGAGTATGAGGATTATTTGGTTTTCTTGGTGGTGGAGTTTTAGATCTTAATTTAGGTTTAGAGGATCCTACTTTGGTCTTTAAGGATGGTTTATAAGAAGTTTTTACTTTTTCATCATTCGCAATGGGTATTTTTCTATCTTTTTTAAGTATATACTTAGGTTTTGATTCTAATGATTTTTGTTAATAGATTCACATTCAAACTTTATGCTTTTATTTTCACTAGTTGAAACATTAGTCGAGGTTAATCCTAGACCGGTTTTATCTTCCGAAGTTTCTTGAACACTTATTATTTTCTTAAGTGGGTTACTACTATTTTTAAACTTGTCAAGTTTGATAATTTCATCTTTAAGTTTTTCGTTTTCATTTTTAACCTCTAAGCATGTTTTACATTCTATAAAAACTTCTTTTCCTTTTTCCAAATGTTGTAGTTTAATTTTTAATTCGAGTACTTCATTTTCTAATAGATTATTAATATGTTTTAGTGACTTATTTTTAGCTATAACCTTTTGACCTAATTTGCATAACCTATTATATTCACTATCTAGGTCTTTTTCGTCTAATGATAAATTTTCGTCACTAAAGTATTCGGTTTCGGAATGTACCTCACTTGATGTCTTGGCAATAAGACACCTTTCTTCCTTTGTGGTTTCTTTCTCATCTTCATCGCTATCACTCCATGCTCCTCCAATGAACGCCTTTTGATTTTGATTCCTTGACATCATTGGACATTTTCCGATGAGATGATTTGGATCTCCGCATTTAAAGCACTTCCTTTCGCTCTTGCTACTTTCGTCGTCTTTGTTTCTTTGAAATGCCTTTCTTTCATCATGTGGTTGTCTAACGAATCTTCCTCGTCTTTTGAATAATTTCTTGAAGTCTCTTACGGCCATCGCATATTCTTCGTCATTACTTTCGGAGGTTGAGCTATCCTCGTCACTAGATTCCTTCCTAGCTTTCAACGCAATTGAGTTGCTTTGCTCTCTTTTTCCTTTGACCATCTCGGAGTATTTCTTTATTATTGCTTCGTAGACTTTCAAGTTGCCAATCAACTCGTCAAGTTGAAGAGTTGACAAGTTCTTTGATTCTTCAATCGCCGTAACTTTAGCTCGTCATTTTGGATGAAGAGCCCTAAGAAATTTCCTAACAAAATTCTTACTAGAAAAATTCTCATCAAGTGCTTTTAAACATGTGATGATAGTGTTAAACGGCAAAAGCATTATCTATTGATTCCTCCTCCGAAATCGTAAATTGTTCATATTGTTGAACAAGAAGATCTATTTTGTTATCTTTAACTTGACTATTACCTTGGTGAGTGATTAGTAAAGAATCCCAAATTTCTTTTGCGGTTTTACACATAAAAATTCTTTCATATTCTTTGCGTGGTAACGCATTATAAATAACCATTTTAACCTCATTATTTTTTGCTAGTTTCTTTTTCAAATCATCATTTTGTTTTTCAAAAGATACAATTTCATCCTTTTTAGTTTCAAAATTATATTGAATAGGGGGAAAATCACCAAAGGTAATAACATGCCAAAGATCTAGATCCTTTGATTTCACATAAGTTTCGAATCTATTTTTCCAATATAAAAATCCATCACTTTCGAATAGTGGTTGTCTTTGCATAGATTGCCCTTATAAATATTTTTCAGATTCCATAGATCGTTGCAAGTTTTAAAATACAATATATTTTAAAGATCTTGCTTGACGTGGCTCCTGATACCAATTGTGGAAAACTAGAAGGGGGGGTTGAATAGTTTTACGTCTTTTTAAATTTATAAAACTTGGTTTCAAAATATTGATTAGAGTTTATTTAATTGTTTATTTGAAAAACCTTTGATTAGAGTTTAGTATGAAAACAACTATATGATCTATTGTATGTGTCCTTTAGGTTTGTTATAAAAACTTTGTTTACTTTAAAAACTTTCGATACGTACTTATGTGAATTCAAGTCTTGCACAATATGAACAACTATATATATAAATACTATAGCAATTATAATGTAAGTAAAGAAATAAGTAAGAGATGGAAAGATCGAACCGCGAGACAAGAGATTTATAGTGGTTCGGCTACAAGGACACCTTCCTTGCCCTACTCCACTCCCCGAGCACCTAACTCGAGAGTTTTCTTCACTATGTCAACAAGCTCCCTTATGGCGGAGAAAACCTTACACACCAATATTCACACCACAACTTCGTCACACCTTATTCACACCTTCTACACAACTTCTTCACACCTAGTCACTATTTAATCATAACACTACTTCTTCACACCTTTCTATCTTCACAACTATCTACTTCACAACTATCTTCTTCACAACTATCTACTTCCCAACTATCTTCTTCACAACTATCTACTTCCCAACTATCTACTTCACAACTATCTACTTCCCAACTATCTACTACAAAACCTCTCTATCTACACGCCTTGCTAATCTATCTTCTACTAAATATTTACAACTAGTTACACAAAGAAATAGATATAATGGATGATGCTCTAACAACTTGGATGTGGAGGTCACAACAAGTTGTAATACTTCTTCTCTTGGTAGATTGAAGTATTCTTCTCTTGCACTCGAAAGGTTGAGGCTTGGATCATTTTGAAACAAAGATTTATGTATATATGATCAAAGGATTTTAGAGAATAGAAATGGAGATCTAGAACAGAAAGTTTTAGGGTGCAAAAGGTGAGAAAAATCTGTGAAATGAACCAGTATTTATAGGGGAAAAAATATTGTTTGGGAGCGTAGGCGGTCCCCTTAATTCAAGGGGCGGTCCCCTTAATTAATTAAGGGTGCCGCCTAATAAAAAAACATTTTTTCTTCAGAATTTTTGTCTTTTTGTGGGGAAGGTTTTTCTTGAAGAATATAGCCGTTTTTTTGGGTAGAAATTTGAATTCAAAATATTTATTTTGAATAAAACATTTCTTATAAATACAAAAATATTTTGTATAAGTTTAAAAATGTTTGTCCCACTTTATAAAAAATGTAAGGTTTGTAAAGATAAAAATTCCTTTGATCATAAAATGCATTAGACACTTTGTTTATTCATACCTTAAGTGATTTGGATGCTAAAGTGAATATTTACAACTAAATACTTGTTTACGTCATAATTTGTAGTTCAATGAGTTTACGTTTTGTGATTATCAAAACATAGAGATATCGATATATGTTAATTACGTTTTTATATCAACATAGGGTATTTCAAATAAGCAATTTTCCAACACTAAATTACATGTGCATAAAGACTGGAACTGAAGGAACAATATCACAATTAACAAACACCAAGGAAAACCTTTTATTTAAAACATGCAAGAGTTCTCAAACACATACATTTCATATGGACTAAAACGAAACAACTTGACAAGCAAATGGAACAACTCAAACGAAACAACTCGATTGACACAACTTAACATACGACAAAGACCGGAACAAACATCGCTCATTCTTTTTTTTTTTTCTTTTTTTTACTACTACTTCCCACTTTGCTAGAACCTGCACCACCATTCCCCTCCCTTTCATTCTTTTGCTTGATGAAATGTTCAAACAAAGCTTCAAGATTTGTTATCCTCATCTCCGGTTCGACATTTGATAACTTGCTTTCACTATCACCTACCAACATCTCTATGTAGTATGACTTTTTTCTCAACCATTTCAAAATAACATCTCTCATCCACAGGCTAATGTTCTTATAAGAACCATATTAAAAAATAATTTCATCGCCATATGTATTAAGAACTTCATCAAAGAGTGGTAGCTTCGATAAACCTTTGACCACTCATCTTCTGGCGTGTAACCCGCCATTTTTATGTGTGTTTTGTAGGAATTGAGGATTGGGTTATGTGTGTTTTGGTGAATTGAGGATGGTCGGTTATATATAAGTAAAAAATTGGTAGGATAAAGTTGCAATTTGACGGGATAAATTGGCGGGAACACTTTCGGCGGGGACATGTCCCCACCAAAAGTTTTTATTTTTAGCGGAAAACTTTGGCGGGATAAAGTAAATGTGAGGAGAGAAAAAAATGATGAAATCTTTTAGTGGGGACATGTCCTCGCCAAAAACAATGGCAGGAAAAAAAAGGAACATTAGCTAGTGAGGGAGTGTTATAATCTTGGTCATATATTTCTAGACTTTTGACGGGGACACGTCCTCGCTAAAAGTTTGCGTTGAATTTTTCCCGCTCGGGTAGACCATTGTTGTGCCAGGTCAGCTGATTTTGGTCATTTAGCGACTTTTGGCGGGGACAAAGGTGTCCCAGCCAAAATTTGGTCACCCGTCCTCACTTTTGTTGTAGTGTACTACCTAATTTTAGTTAAAAACAAAATCACAAAATTAATTAGGCTTCAATTTCTATTCAATTTTCTCTAGTTAGTGAATCTCTAATTAGAGTTTTGTTGACTTTTGAGTCTGTTGGTCACAATAATCCTTAGTCTACTATGCTAAAGAGCGTGGGTGTTGACACTTCAAATTTAGAGACAGAGAGGAGGTGGGGGTTATGTGACGGGTTTGGTGATGGTTGTTGGTTCAATCAAAGTATCTATACGAACAGATAAGACCTTTAGCCAGGAAATAGCTAACGAGGTCAAACTACGTATACCGGGAGTATTGGATATTCCCGGGTCGTGTGCATGTGAGGTGTGAAATGCGAAGTCAAATAACGTTTTGTGATCAGGTGATTTGAATGAGATTTTAAAGAGAGATATGAATTTCTAAACTAATTCAAGCAAATAATAACTCAAAATAACACAAGTAAACAAGTAAGGTAAGTACGTAAATCACAAATTAACTTAAACGTAATGTAAACCTAAAAACGTAGCGNCTCGCAAGACATATTATAGGCGCACACCTCAATACCCTTGAGGTAGGGGGTATTTATACATATACAACCATACGTTGATAGACTTATCAACATTATGCTTCCCCTCGCAACTATACAAGTGTTGCGAGGGTGCATGGTCTCTCAACAACAAGTTTATTACAATTTCTTGATCATTTTGTAATACAAGGTACTCATGTTCTTTTATTACTTGATTAATAATTCAAAACATAAGGATCCGATTTGATGTTTTTATTTGCTTCCACTTACTTTGATTTATATAATTTGAATGTCTTATGAATATATATAATTGTATGTAAAATTGTTTTATAAAACCCTAAACACCAACATCATCAAAATCATTTTGGTTGCAATTTTACGGAAAGACAATAGAACCCAGTTATAAGCGATACACGTTAATGCCACCTCGTGCCATGCTTGTGGAGGTTATCCTTTAATGGAGAATCAAGTTAAACTATCATTTGGTTTAAAGTACGTTTGTCATGGTTTTAGTCTATGAAAGACCAGTTGGAAGTGAAACTGTAATTTGTGGGCTTATGTCTCGTGTCTGATTTAAGAGAGGGTAAAGCTGACCAAGATATATTACTTTTTGTCATGTAACTGTTATCTACGCATATGGTGGGGAGGTTAGGGATGGTGTTGATGTTGTGTAGTTCGTTGACTAAAGACGTGTGAGTTTACTGGTCAGATTCTGGCATGAGTGATGAATTGTGAGTGGTGTGGAAGGAGTTTAAATTTGTGGTTAAAGGTTTGGATACCAGCGTAAGATTTGGATTGAGGGTGAGTAGTTAAAGGAATAGGTATGGACAATGGATGTGTATTGATTGTGGTTGCTGTTTTGGGCTTCACTGTTTGGATGGTGTTTGATAATTCTAGTTGGTTGTTTGTTTTGACGGTGTTGGTATTTTCTTATGTTCAATGTTTTGATGGTGCTGGCATCTTGCATTGTTCACCGTTAGACGGTGATTGCTTAGTTTAATTGTGTTTAATCTAAACTCTATGGTTAGTGTGTCTAATCCATTAAGTTTATGAAACTAACAGATCCGAAGTCTTTACCTTTTATGCTTTTCATAATTTTTTAGCAATGTAGACACAGATGATTTGCCCGAATTTGGATAAGGTCTTCTTTGTCCTTTCAATGGTGATCCATGTGTCCTCATTCTGTTCCTGGTTGTTAGGTGTCATTGCATCTGTAGTAACGGTGGTGTGATGGTTGTCATCTTCTTTCCATTAGATATAACCGGGTTCTTAGCATTTTCTTTTTACTGATCATTATCAATCATTGTATTATAACAATGTAAACAAGTTATTAGATCTTCACCATACCTTTCACTCTCATATAGCATATATAAAAACAAACGTACTCTTGTATACAATAAAGTTCCGCTTACCAAATATGTCGACATACTTTCAACCAAATTCAACCAATTTCTTAATTATAAACAATACGATCCACAACCGTGAAACGTTTATTTAAAAAAATCACCAAGTAGCCTTACTGTCAAGTTGGCTACTCAACAAATCGATAGAGACCCAAACACACAAACATATGTAAAGAAAACAAATCCAAGCCCGTTTTATACCACAGTTGACCAGAAACATATGACAAGATTCCATATCAAATTAAAACGATAATTATCAAACAAGATGACCATAGAAAGCCGAAACTAAAGGTTCAATATCTATAGGCAACATAAAATTCCAACTAATAAGATTTCATTAAACTAATATTCTAATTAAGCACGTTCTCCACGGATACGACGAGCCAACTGGATATCTTTAGGCATGATTGTGACCCTCTTGGCATGAATTGCACACAAGTTAGTATCTTCAAATAAACCAACAAGGTAAGCTTCAGCTGCTTCTTGAAGTGCCAACACAGCATGGCTCTGGAACCTCAAATCAGTCTACAACCAAACATCATGAGCACAATCATCAGTAAGTGATACCATTTTAACACTAAATTATAAAGGAACTAGGAAACAAGTAAGAATCACCTTAAAATCTTGAGCGATTTCACGAACAAGCCTCTGGAATGGCAATTTGCGGATCAAGAGATCGGTACTCTTCTGATACTTACGGATTTCACTGCATTCATCGACATACTCGATCAGTTGAGTAAATACTCTCACATAATCAAGATAAATTTGATTTATAACCTTACTATGTAATCGTCAAGTTCGATTATCATGGACAAAAATATGTAAATATATCAATATATAGACTAGTACCATAATGATAAGCTCTACGGTTTTCGTTTTTCCTCTAAACCATGCTACTACTTAAAGATTTCACTTATTCGTGAACATAACAATTAAATAATCAGTTATTATGACTAACAAATAGAAACAAGTTGTTAAAGGAGAGCAGAATCTAGAGAACTAGAATCATGATACAAGTGATCAAGTTTATAATTAAATATCTAACCTAAGACTACATATATGCATTATATTTAATTGACTTAGATAATAACATATTCAAGCTAGAAATCAACTTCAAGCGATGATTACTTTATTCTAAGTAAGAAAAGAGACTCACCGGAGAGCAACGGTTCCTGGGCGATAACGATGAGGCTTCTTCACTCCTCCGGTTGTCGGAGTAGATTTTTTAGCAGCCTACAAACAGTTTCACAACAATTAGCAATAGAAACCCCAGAAAACAAATTAGTTGTATAATATGATAAAGTTACCAGTAAATCAAATCAAATTACATACTTTGTAACCGACAGACAATTGCTTCCTCGGAGCTTTTCCACCAGTAGACTTTCGAGCGGTTTGCTTGGTACGAGCCATTGCGATGAAGTAATTTGTACCTTTAACTTACACTAAGGGAATCGTAAGTCTTAGGGTTTTTCGCAAGTGTGAAATATTATTAATGCACTATGGGGTATTTATAATACACACTTTATGCGGTTACTTGATTAAAAAGAATACCATGTTGATCCTTGTGCTTTGTTTTTATTGGTTGGATGTGAGAAAATAACGCTATCACACGGATTAAAGTTTTATTGTGTTTCTTTTATTTACCCGGTTATTTTTCACAATCTATATCCAGACGAGTTGCGTTCTAATAAAGAATTTTAGATTGAAAGTGTTTCTTATAGTGTTTCTTTTATTTACCCGGTTATTTAACATTGTCTTAAAAAAATATTTATTAACTTTAGATGAATTACTTTTTGGAAAAATTTGATTTGAAAGGTTAACATGTCAAGCTATATAGAAATGACATTCTTAAGCCACATGAGTCTTGTTAAAAATTAAAAAATAATAATAATAATAATCCATGTGAGTCTTGTTAAAAATTAAAATAAAATAAAATAAAATAAAAATAAAAATAAAAAAATCATGAGTCATTTAATATGCTCAAACATCTCTCGAACCTAAGGCTGGGTGTACTAAGGACCATTAGGAGACCGACATCTTCACTACTACATCTGCTTTTTCTCTTCTATACTACTTCATGAACAACTTGGTGTAACAAGGAGATAAAAAAATACCACCAAAAAATAACTTAATTTTTTTTAATAAAACATCCACACATGCCACCATTCTCCACAAGTCGGTCGCTTTTGCTATCAATTCTCTAATTACGTCCTTGTGGGACGCGTCCTCATGGCCAAAGTGTAATAGGTGAGACCTCTTGGGACTAGTAGAGATGAGGGGATCGACTCGACCTCGTTACTACACATAGTGTAATCAATCTCTCAGCATTCCTAACTGGACACTAGGAATTTTTCTATCATCAATTGGTTAAATAGTAAACAATTACAAACTATTCTGGTGTACAAATGTGTCCCCGTATTAAGCAAGAACAAACTATTCCGGTATAGAAATGTACAACAATGTATCAAGATACTTTCATCAACAAAAATCAACAATCACCGCACCAAATGTTAATACTCAATAACAGTACACTGGACAGATCAAAGCCATGGACAGACCTATGATTTTTGGGAGGATGTTGCATAAATTTCTTTCTATCTTTAAAATTCGCACCAAAAAGTTTTTATAGCCAAGTTAAGGGGTGTTATCGGATCGTGTTGTCGGGTTATCAGGTTAATCGAGTCGGGTGGAATTGGGTTTTGACTTTTTAAAATATGACCCGCAACCCGACCTTATAAGAGATCGGGTTATCAGGTTCAACTTATACCGGGTTGGGTCTAATCAGGCTCGGGTTGACCCAGTAATAATATTCATACCAAGGTTGCAAAAATCACGAATCAGTATTCGAGCGTCAACCTTTTTGTAGCTTCTAATCGGTCTACGCGGGATTAATCGATGATTAAATGGATTGGCATCTTTAAAGTTTTGGGTATTTTCGGCAAGTTTTAACTATTTCCGGTAAATATTTCTTTAAATAAAACATCTTGTAATAAATATAAACAGCGATTAAAAGTTATTAAAACAATTTTACTGCGAGTATTGGGTATTTCTAGAAAGATTTGCAGGTTTTGTAAAATTTGACCACTGTTGAACGTCATTGACCACCATTGACCACGGTTGACTGATTTGTTTGACCGGTTTATACAAATCGAAAAAGTTGGTGCTCTTGTAGCGCCTAGGCGGCGATTAATCGCCCTAGTCTGCCTTTTTTTCAACATTGATTAATACTATCTCTTATAATAAATCTACAATCTAATTTATAAATCTAGTATTGCGTTAAAAATAAATGATGTACATAAAAAGTAAATAGTATTAAAATTAAACTAGTTATAATACTCGTGCACGCACAGGTTTTTCTAGAAAAATTTAATTATATAGTATTATCGTTTAAAAACAGAAAATCTTATATATATTTTAAAAAGTTAAAGCATCAACATGTACGAAAGTAAGAAAAATAGTTAGCAAAAATTGTAAATATAACTGTGGCATCGACCTTGTATTGGATTCTTGAGCGTGTCTTCTCATAATGTTATTAGGTCAAAGGTTCTTTGATCACATGAGTTTACACATAAATCAAATTTATTTTAAAATTTTTGTTTACTATATGGACATATAAGAATTTAACTGTGAAATTGTTATATAAGTACAATTAATAAGTATGCATGAGTTTTTCATTATGTATTAATATCAATTAATATTATGTAAAAATTTTATTGGATGAAAGATTTAACTTTGTTTAGCTGGCATAGATGTTAATGTTGAGGTTGATGTTGTTGTTTAACTTTAACTATTGATATCATGTTGTACAAAATGTGCGAGTTTAGTAGCACATAATGAGCGTTGATGAAGTTAAAATATACTCCGTAAAGCTTTTTAAAAATGTTTTTCCGGATATCCATATATAAACTTTAAATAATAATTACATGAGTCATTATAAGTACAATCGGGTATATTTATTTTCATATCACTATAACTCGTACATATCATTTTATATTTATATTACCGCTAATAATAATTTAACTGTATTTAATATTAAAACCCGTATACGTATAAATTAAACTTTTATATAGGATAACATGAGTTCTTACTTATATTTAACGTATATATTAAAAAGAGATTTAAATTGATGAAAGTTTAAAACTAATATTTATTTTAAAAGTACTTAACGTATATTAAAACTAATTCGTACATTTATAAAATTTTGTAAGTTTAATGGATGGAAGTCTTAAACCAATACTAATACTCATATAATTGTAAACAAAGTTTATACTATAAAGTGTAGGGGGTATAAAGTGTTAGGGGTTATTTGTTTATTATCTAAAGTTATCAAAAAACATAGAGATTTATAATTTTACACTTAACTCCATATAATATATTTAAAATTCAACCATTAATGTTTTATTAATTACCTCCTCTTTTTTTAAGTTTTTAAGTTTTTAATACCCGTGCACGCACGGGGTTTTGATATAAACTTTTATCATGTATTTAATACCGAATATATTATTTTAAAATGTATTGAACTTTACATTTATTCATCTAGTATAACACATGGAACTTTTAGTTGGATCATATTAACTTTAGATGTTATTGTCCTTTTTTTTTTTTTTTTTTTTTTATTTTATAATAATGTATATCAATGACGCATCTAAAGACTTGATACAAAATTATTACGATCCACTGCTTATGAATCTTCTATTTTCACCCTCGTATCTTCCTTTTTTTACACGTTAGTTGTTTTTATTAATGTAAACAAATAGCATAACACGATTTGCATTTTGATGATACCATTACACAATGTACATATTATTTGATTGTAACTTTTTTAAAGTCGTGCGGTCCATTTGATGATCTCTCTATCAATTATTTGTCAGTCTGTTAAAGTTGTCATTAATGATAAATACTAGTTATAATACCCGTGCACGCACGGGGTTTTGATATAAAACTTTTATCATGTATTTAATACCGAATATATTGTCTTAAAATGTATTGAACTTTACATTTATTCATCTAGTATAACACATGGAACTTTTAGATGGATCATATTTACTTTAGATGTTATTGTCCATTTTTTTTTTATCTTTTTTTTTAAAATAATGTATATCAATGACGCATCTAAAGACTTGATACAAAATTATTACGATCCACTGCTTATGAATCTTCTATTTTCACCCTCGTATCTTCCTTTTTTTACACGTTAGTTGTTTTTATTGATGTAAACAAATAGCATATCACGATTTGCATTTTGATGATACCATTACAAAATGTACATATTATTTGATTGTAACTTTTTTAAAGTCGTGCGGTCCATTTGATGGTCTCTCTGTCAATTATTTGTTAGTCTGTTAAAGTTGTTATGTTTGGGTTCTTGTATAACTAATAGTTTTAGAAATAAGTTTTTTTTACTGAAATGAATAGAAGGGGAGTGTTGATGACTCGTGACATAGAGTGATAAGGTCTTATTCGCCAATGGTGATTGTATAAATTGCCTTGCTGCCATTCTGTTAATCACCACCATTAAATTGAGTCTCTATTTTATTTTCTTAAACCAAAACAGATAGTGAAGCTTTTGGTAATACTATATTATGTTGTTAGTTATATTGTGGACTATTATATTACGCCTGTATAATATGTTGAGCTATTGTAAGTTGAAAGTGTAGCAATAGCACCAATAAAGTTGACCATTATGAAACAGGTCGGGAATGTTAAACTATCATTTACAAATATTTACATAAAAAGTTATGCTCGATTCAGTATTGACTTGTATAACTTTTTAGACCATATCAGAATGGACCTAATAAATCTAACGTATGCCTATAGTGTGGATGTTAAAATTTTGAAAATTGTAATATCAATATACAGTATATGTTCGTTCAAAAAAAATATACAGTATATGAAAATTATTAATTATACTTTCAAAACTCACTAATAACACGTCTTGAAATTAAATTTAGTTTTACAAACTATACTGAACTTCACACTTCACTTAAGATTCATCGAGAATGCAACTTCAAGTAAAATGTAAGGCTTTATGTATTCTTTTGTAGAAGTACCTTTGGCGGAACATCTTTCGACTCATCCCAATGTAAACATCATTTTCCAATGACAGCCTCTATCGATAAAAAAAAACACAAAAGAATTAAATTCCAAGCCCTATTTGTTAGATATTGCAATATATGATTCTCGTTTTACACATTTAGCATTATAACATAGATCATTTAAACTTATTTTGCTCAATGTTGAATGTCGTTTCACGTGCTCTGGTGCCTTCCCAAATGCCTCTCCATTAGGAAGAAGGATGTGACTGGTATAACCGTACAAAGATGTAGCTCCAGTCCGATAACCCACACATCAGTATTCCAAGTTAAAACCTGCATTTAACTCAACGTTTACTACCGGTCTATATAAAGTCCAAAATTAATGTAAGGAACATTAATAAAATATTAAAACCCACCATTTTACAAATGACCTCAAAATAGATGAATTATCATCCTAAAAAAACCATGAAAACAATCCAATCTCCATAACCCTGATCAAACTTAGAACTTAATAAATATTCGAGATTTAAACAAAGAATTAGATCAAATGTGATCAATAATATTGACTTTAGAAATTCGAACCTTTTGTTTATAAATCCACAACTTACATCAACATTGTTGAGTTTTGTTAGCTGGAAGCCTGGAACAACGATGTATACTTTATCTCTTAGTGTCTTATTCGATGCCCATTAGTTCTGGCTTCTCAAATATTATTAAAGTATCAAAATGATCAGTAAAACACATTAATTAAAATCCAAAATCCAAAATTTACTCCAACAACAAATTAGGGTTTTCAAATTAATCATCAAACATCAATTCACATATATATGATGCACCAAATTCAGTTCAGCTTAATTTAAATTCAAAATCTTAAATTTAAAAAGATGTGTTCTGAAATCTAACAATAGTCTCATTAAGTCATTAATGTCAAATCTTAACCTATAAATTATCAGACTAAGTTAGATTTTACCCACTTAATAATCTAATGTTCCGTAAAGTTTTTTAAAAATATTTTTCCGGATATCCATATATAAACTTTAAATAATAATTACATAAGTCGTTGTTATAAGTACAATCATGTATATTTGATATCATGTTATACAAAATGTGCGAGTTTAGTAGCACGAGCGTTGTCGTTGTTATAAGTTAAAATATATACGTATATAAACTTTTATTTAGCAGACATAGATGTTATGGTCGATGTTGTTGTTTAACTTTTAACAATTGGTATCATGTTGTACGAAATATGCGAGTTTAGTAGCACATAATGAGTTGATGAAGTTAAAATATACTTCGTAAAATTTTTTAAAAATGTTTTCAGGATATCCATATATAAACTTTAAATAATAATTATATGAGTTGTTGATATTTATATTACCGTTAATAATAATTTTGCCGTATTTAATATTCAAATACATGTACGCATAGATTAAACTTTTAAATAAGATAACATGAGTCCTTATTTAATGACATAGTAAAAAAATTATTTTAATAGATGAAAGTTTAAAACTAATATTTATTTTAAAAATATTTAACTTATATTAAACCTAATTCGTATATTTATAAAATTTTGTAAGTTTAATGGATGGAAGTCTCAAGCCAATACTAATACTCATATAATTGGAAACAAAGTTCATATTATAAAGTGTAGGGGGTATAAAGTGTAAGGGGTTATTTGTTTATTATTTAAAGTTATCAAAAAACATGAAAATTTATAATTTTACACTTAACTCCATATAGATATTTAAAATTCAACCACTAATGTTTTATTAATTACCTCATCTTTTTTTAAGTTTTTATTTTCATAAATTTGACACTTATATTTTCATGTGTTTTTTTCCACAATTAAATTCTCCACCAAATTTATTAAAGTTTGACCAAAATCAATTCAATTTTGACTTTTTATTGGCCAATCATATTGCTCGATTTCGCCTATGTGTCAAAATCGAGCTTTTCTATTGGTCCAAATTTTTTTCCTATAAGATTGTTTTGTCAAAAAAACTCTAAAATGATGTATATAAAAGATATTAGAGTAGTAGTTAGTTTTTACATGCTCAAAGAGTTATCAGCTTCTGGTTTGAAAAAATGTCAGACCATGAAATACACGTACATATGCATGATGTTATATACAAACACTAAAAAAAAAATAATAATAAAATAAAAAAATAATAAAATAAAAAAAAAAAAAAAAAAAAAAAAAAAAAAAAAAAAAAAAAAAAAAAAAAAAAAAAAAAAAAAAAAAAAAAAAAAAAAAAAAAAAAAAAAGGTTGCATAGGTAAGCTTTGCTATGTGAAATACAACACACTTTATTTAGGATTTAGGAACAGAGATTGTTGCAATCTACTAGTGTGCTAAAACTACTGTTAGAATTATTTGTTTAAGAATTCCCTTTATATAACAACAAATAGTTTAGCTAAGTTATTTATATAGAAGGTGGACTGATGATTATCTAAACAATTCACTTTGCAACAATGGCTTCACTATTAACAACCCTTTTCCTCCAACTTTTTGCAATATCGGCTTTTACATTTTCAGGTCTTATCGGGTTGACCCGATAACCTGATTAAATAAAGAACTCAACCCTAACCGACCCTATAACAATATCGGGTTATCGGTTTCGGGTAAATTAACCCAATAATATTTTTTAACCCGATTAAACCCGATCCGATAAGCCTTTTCGGGTTCAGGTCGGGTCAACCCGACCCTATTGACACCCCTAGTTTGCACGTACCAAAAGACACATTTTGGAAAAAAATTACACTGCATGACCCAAAATTAGGTGTGGCCCGTGCCACACCTGACATTCGTGTAGGTCCGTCCATGATCAAAGCTGAATAAAGATTCATACGTTGTTGAGGATATTTAATCTCGGCCATTCAAAAAAGTTAAAGAATTGCAGTTTTTTCTAAAAAAATAGCATAGCCAATCCCAAATATCTGTGGTTATTTTGTATCTGTATTTACTAGAACAAAAGAGTACGCATTCGCGAAAGAGTGCTCTTGGTGTTTGCTGCAAATATGTGCATGAAATAAACTCAACACAGCTCATAACTCAATCGTCTAACTTGATGCCACATTTATCAGATGAGACGATCATAAAAGTATCTTAAACTAAATTCGACAACCTTTTTCAATTATAAAAGAACGAGGTATAGTTAGATAACTACTAAGCACATACAATTCACAACCATGAAAACTTTAATTTGATACATCCCAAAGTAACCTTACTGTCATAGAGTTGGCTCTAGTTTGTGGGTCGACACGGAGACATTATTATTAGTATGCTCAATTCACAATATTCTTTCCATCAATTCAAGTTGAAAGATTGGCTACTAACAAATTGATAGAAACACGAACACACAACCATTCTATACCAATAAGTAAAATTCAACAAATTTCCGTATTAGACTAAAGCGAGAATTATCAAATAAGATGACCATAAAAAACAAGTAACTGAAGGTTCAGTATGTATAGGCAACATACAATTAACAAGATTTCATTTAACTAATATTCTAAGCACGTTCTCCACGGATACGACGAGCCAACTGGATATCTTTAGACATGATGGTGACCCTCTTCGCATGAATTGCACACAAGTTAGTATCCTCAAACAGACCAACAAGGTAAGCTTCAGCTGCTTCTTGAAGTGCCAACACAACATGGCTCTGGAATCTCAAATCAGTCTATAGCCAAACACCATAAAAACATTCATCAGTACTTGATACCATTTTAACATTAAGTTATAGATAAACTATGAAACAAGTAATAATCACCTTGAAATCCTGAGCGATTTCACGAACAAGCCTCTGGAATGGCAATTTGCGGATCAAGAGATCGGTACTCTTCTGATACTTACGAATCTCACTGCATTCATCGACATACTCAGTTATGTAACTATTTTCACATAATCATGACATGTTTGATTTATAACCTCACTATGTACGCAACAATCCTAATGGAATAAACTAATCTTTAATCACCAAGTTAGATATGATTATGGTCAAGTTTATAGATTTTTAACCTAAAATATATGCATTCAAATAGCTTAGATAATAACACATCCAAGCATTCAAGTAATCAACTTCGACATATGATTATACTATTTGGGTTCAAAAAGAGACGCACCGGAGTGCAACAGTTCCTGGACGATAACGATGAGGCTTCTTCACTCCTCCTGTTGTTGGAGTAGATTTTTTAGCTGCCTACAAACAGTTTCACAAACAATTAGCAATAGAGTCACCAGAAAACAAAAGCATTGTATAATTTAATATAGTGAACAGTAAATCAAATAAATCACAATCACATACTTTGTAACCAACAGACAATTGCTTCTTCGGACAATTTCCACCCGTGGACTTGTGAGCAGTTTGCTTTGTACGAGCCATTGCAAGTCAAAATCTAGGGTTTTTGATAGTGTGATATCATATTGTGCGTATTGTGGTATTTATAGTACACATAATACATGGTTACCTTAGAAAAATATACAATGTTGATCCGTGTGCTTTGTTTCTATTGGTTGGATGTGAGAAATTCATGCAATGACACGGATTAAGATATTTTGTGTTTCTTTTTGTGTTTACCCAATTACTTACACTTTCCGTATTATCTGAACTTAGAAATTTAACATAGAGCCCGATTTATGAAGTGTAATAAGGAGCATATTTCTTCTTCATTTAACATAAAAGTTTTTTTATTTTGAAAAAACCATCCCTCTAGTTTTGTCAAATTGCAAGCGCATTGCAACTGTGAAGGTGTCTGCGCATTCTTATAATTAGTTTATGTGAAAAGCTTTAGTTTACAACTTCGAAAACTCACGATGTGATGTCTCTTTTATCGTAGTATGTGTAGTATATATGGTGTGTATTGCTATCGGAGACAAATAAACAATGACATAAAACCATAAAAGTGTGGAGAAATGATACCATAAATCTTTGAAATCTTTAGGTCATGAGTCATTGACTTTGGGTCATGGATCATGGACTTTACCCAAATTGATGCATGGGTTTTGGGTCATTGATTATGGGTTATGGGTTTTGGATTACCCAACACATTTACATATATTTTTATTATTACAAATAAATACATAATTTAACAAATGTAAGTAAAAACAAATGTAGTAACATGTAATCTTTAAATTTGTACTTGATATAATATTATGGTTGTTATGGACAAAACTTAAAGAGATGAGAAATATTAATAAACATTTCTACAATTTATTTGTATTGACAATCTCCCTCTTTTTGTTGATAACAAAACATAAAGTTATATTGAGTAAAACTTAAGAATTAGATGTTTTAAGGTTTTGAAAAAAGTTTTAAGTTTTACTTTATTCCCCCCCCCCCCCTTTTTGTAGAAACAAAAAGAGTGTCGAAGAGAAAGATATGGCGGAATAAACATTCCAAATGCAAACTCCCCCTAGATGAGGATGTCAAGTATAAAATGGAGTCGAAAACCTACATAAGATGAGGTTAGTGATACATAATAATAATGCCATAGAATGATAATGAATCTAAAGATGAGAAGTAAGATGAGAGAAGACCAAGGTACGTAAGAATAATGAATGATATAAACAAGAGTTCTAGCAAGAACGGATCTGGATTAAGAAAAATTCACCCGCTCTCATGCCACTTGTTGGGGTCCAGCTTGACCGACCTGCCCATTCATACAAATCATGAATGACACAAACAAGAGTTTTAGCAAGTGTGGAAAACTAATTAACATCAACATGTTGGACGTACAGTTTGCTTGAGAACGACACAGACACGCTAATAACACCATTGTCATTTTCACCTATTATAAATCTTTATTAATGAACAAATCAACAAGATTTACAAAGAATAGCTTACGGAAAAAACTACCCCGGTTTTTGACAAATAAGAACTCTCCGCAATCAAACAACAAAAGTCTGCTAGCTGCTTTGTTGTTCCTAAGAGAGGAGGATTCTAACCATAAATAATACTTTGTATTATTTTCTTTGTAGGAATCTCTACTTAACTTAGTTTACGACCTGAGTTTATATAGGAAGGGAAACAATGTTTGCATGTGTGTTGCATCATAAGTTGTCCACTTGCTATAGGTAGGCACGTACATAGTAAGCTAGTCTGAATCGTACTTTCGGCTCTTCCGATTTAACAACTTAGAGTTCCAATGCTTGTTTTACACATATCGATAAGCACTTGAACTTATCTTCTTGTGTAAGCTTCCCTCCTTCTCGTTCTGAGGTTTAGGTTGTAAACAGAGTTAAGTCTTCAGGGTCACTGAGACATTTTTCAGTTCTCAGTGACTCCGGTGTTGCCTTTCAGCTCCTTGTAACTTCACTCCCTGACACCTCATCAGTTTGTGAAGTCGTTTTCTTCAGTTGGTCTTCGACTTCCCTGAAGCCATTCAGGCACTTTGGCCTTTGAGCTTTATACAAAACTCACTGATTTCAGTGTGTTATCTTCTGAACAATAATCAGTGAGTCATGTTCTCTGATAACTCTTAGGGAGTATATCACTTCTGATAACCATCAGGTTCACTTTGATAGTTATGAAGTGACATACTCGCTGATCGTTATCAGAGAGTTGATGCTCATTGACCTTCAGAAGGTTAATTAGGCTATTTTATGTTTAAATACTTGTTGGAGACAATTGGTTTGATATATCAAACCCAACAAAAGATATGTTCATCGTTTATGGATTTTAAATTAAGTGATTAGTCTTGTTTTATAAACTAATGTTGGCTTTGATTGAGATGGTGCTTAACTCTAGTAGATTTTCATCATGATGAATGATACAACTAAGTATACGCGCTCAACTAAGAGCGTTGGTGCACTATCAATTGAAAGAATAAGAATACTTTATGGTTAAAGAAACTATTGATTTGACTATCTCAAATAGGTGTTATGCTTGCTTCGAACAACCTATGAAACGTATTGTGTGATGCTAGCATTGTTTTACTAGTACTAGAACACACGTGTACAAAATGAAAATCATTGTATCATTCCAACTTTCACTATTTGTGAGTTCTAAAATTAATATTCTGAAAGTTTTGAAGGATCATAATTTAGTTGACTTGTTCATGAAATCTATGTTTGTCAACGAGTGTGATAGTCATGATTGAAGACATAAATCTTTAACTTAGATCAGCAAGCATTGATCTATTTAGTATTTGGATAATGGAACATTAAGCAGTTATATTAAATAATGAATTGATATACCAGGTATGATCGTCTTCATTTATAGTAGTATGTTCTATATCATCAAATTAAGGCAATGTGAGAGTATTGGTGATATTCATTAAAAATGAAAATTAAGTAATGATGCCACCAAATTCACATATTGTTCATTGTGATGAACATTGGACTGACCCAACCTACGAGAGTTCACTGAATTCATGGATCGACGTCAATAGTGAATCTCGCAAGTGGTTATGTCCCTCATTCTTAGACTTGAGATGCAAGTAGGTCTTGCATGTATGGAATATCATTCCTTGGTATGGTAAATGTTGTCCTGAACAAGGTAATTATAAAGGTCATTTTCAGGAGCAATGTGAAACACATGAATGACATGGGAAGTCAAAATAGGATTCGTTCCTCCCCGATTTTTGGAGTTAGATATCATTGGGCCCCTCGATGAATTGGACAAATGTATGTGTGGTCGCACCCATATGTAATTGATGTGTGGTTTTGCAACCTTGCAAAAGGTTTTACTTCTCAAGGGATCTTGAGAAGCTTGCAATCCCCAACAGGCAGTGTACATGACCGATGTAGTATAGTGAGTGGCAAGTACCGGGGGATTGATCGTTCTCTAGGGGAATAGTGTCGTTAGGATTGAAACTAATCTAACTAGGTCTAAGGGTGAGGGATGATTCTTTTTGTATTTTTATGTTTTATGGAAAGCAAGTAAAATATCTTGGGTATTGGAAGAGTGGGCAGAATTAGTTGCTAGCCAACTAACCCAAATAATTACTTAAACAATAAAAATAAAATAATAAGAAAATAAATGGTAGGAACTTCTTATATGGAGAAAACGTGTTTACTTAGATTTCATTACTCCTTAGTTATCTTTTATTGATTAATTGGTTTGTCACAATTGCGTGGATGAAGGGTTGCATTCCTTAATACCATTCGTGGGGCCGTGTACGATCTTCCCCAACTCTATAAGCTTCTATCTCTTCATATGACGACACTAGTATCCTATCATGGCCTCATAAATAGTTACTTATGCATTTAATACAACCAATAAAAACGTAGTACACATCCGATTACGTTTCTTAAGACGTTCAAGCAAGTTACCATATAGGAGATTAGCCAGTTTTCTTAAGCCTAACACTAAAATCAATCACCCACAACAATCAATGACAAACCAACAATCAATAATCAATAACTAAGTTTCATTAGATCTAAGCAAACAAAATAAACCTAAGCTAACATGTTAATAGAAAGAAAATCATACAAGATAATCAAACAACACATAGACATATTGAATGATTAAAGGATAACTTATCTTCAATTAAACATGGGCAAAGAAAGGGTATGAAACCCTTGGAAAAGGTCTGAAATTCGAGCTAGGGTTTATGTGTGTGTTACACCAAAAGTTCCTCCCTTAATGAATGAAAAATCCAAAAATATATATATAATTTACAATCTGACGGCGTCACCTTTTGGGTCGTTGTAACAAACCGGAATTTTCCAGAATAATTTTAATAATAAATATTTATTTATTATAGCTAATTTGGGCATTTCTATACATAAATGAATATTTTTGAGCATTTCTGAACATTTTTGGGAGCTGTCCTGCACGTTGTAGCTTACAGACATCATTATAATGGTCTATTTTTGTCAGTAAACATAAATTATTCTATTTCTGATAGTTGCTGACAAGTTTCGTAATTTACTGAGAGCTTTCTCACATTTTTCTGAAAAACAACGCCGCACGCGAACCGACACTACAGTAATTATGGTAAAAGTCAAATAAATATATTTTTGAGTCAGTAATGACTTTTTATTACATTTCTGACAAAAACATGGCTAAAAACTTTATTTTACGTGTACGTGTCCAAAAACGTCAAACCGGGATGTTTCAGTTACATTTAGGCTATGTTTGGCAAAAGTGGCTGTGAGCAGTAGCAGTGAGCAGTAGTAGTGAGCTGTGAGCAGTAGCCACAGCTCACTGCTCACCGCTTCATAAAGAAGCATTGGAAAAATGAGCTTTCCTAAAAAATAGCAAAGCTCACAGCTCTCATGCCAAACGAACACAAAAATCAAAAAGCTCATTGCTCACCGCTCATTGCCCCAAAAAGCTCTAAAAATCTTTGCGCCAAACATAGCCTTAAGCTTAAACCAACACACAATACACCAACGAGGGGCAAAAACCTTATTTGATCCCCTTCTTTGGATCCTAAAACCGGCCACCTACCAAGTCCCACTAAGTAACACATGCTAATTAACCCTTTTACCCACAAAACACCCTATTATCCAAATCTAATAACTAATATACATTACCATGCCCATTTCACTTTACCAATAACTAGTTTCATCTTCTTCTTTGCTTCTCCTAGCCGAATATACATAAACACAAGATTCATAAGTAATTTTTGAAGTTCAAGATAATTGGGTTGTGTTTACAAGTGTTTTGGGGTAATCGGAACGTGAATTGGGTTAATTTGAAGCATTTTGGGTCTTCCTTTGGGTCTTGCTAGCCACGTACAAACACACCCTTTGTAANATACCAACTTTTACAAAATGACTGATATAATAAAAGTTTTTCACATATAACAAGTTACAATTGTATTGCTTCATCTTCTATCAAGCTTTTTCACAAGTGAAAATAAATTAAACTTTGATTTTGTTTTTTTT